>JBCDWK010000021.1:0-25000 GCA_039776855.1 Mylabris sibirica | reverse complement strand
AGTTTCGCAAAGACACTTTCCGCCCGTGTAATGAACACTGTTTTTTCTACGATCGAACGGAAACACTACAGAATCCAGTACAGTTTTAAATTGAATTGTCAAATTATTCAAAATCTTTAATCTGTCAAAATAATTTGATAAAATTTTTGACAATTTTGACAATGAAATTGAAACCATCTTATGTTAGTAATCTAACGTGCATACACTATTTTCTTCAGGAATCACCATTAAAAAACATTCGTTTGTTGGTAAAGTATCAAATGGAGATTCAGGTATTTTTTAAGAAGTAAGTTGCATAAATTTTTATATCTAAATCGAAGGCGTTTTCGATTGATTATCTATTGCTTTAATTTTCAATTTCATATTCTATATTAAATTGTTTTTTATATCATAATTTTTTTATTTGTATGGTAATATTGGTTGAAATAATTCTTATTTAGATTTTTTTTTAAATTCACGTTTCTCGAATTTTCATTTATATTACTTATAAATACAAATAAAAATAAGTGAAACACTGTAGAAAAGTAGTTGCTTACCTGCCCAAGGGCGGAAAAGTAAATCTACCAATCAGAAGCAAGAATTTACCCCGTTGCCTAGAGACGATTATACTGGACTGGAATTAGACACTTTCCATGTACCAAGCAAGGGTAGAAAATTGACACAAATGGTAATTCGAAAAAACATTTAAAAACTTTACGAATAGATACGAACTGAACTGATACAGGAATGTACTTATAAACTATACACCCATCAACTTCTTGAAACTCTCGTCTTTCGCCAACAATAATTTCTTCTGGTTTTATAAATGTATTTAAATTTTCACATTCTCTAAATCGTCGAAATTCCGTTTCATATTTACTTAACGGTGAAACCAATGAATCGAATAATTCGTGGACGCCGCTAAAGTCATTTAAACTATTTTCTGATCGTAATTGGGTTACGATGTTATTTTCTAAAGTAACCAAAGAAGATTTAAATAAACTAGAATATAAATTTATAATTTCGTTTATCTTTGCTCTTGATATTCCAGAAAAACTGTATAATTTTGATAAAATAGTGAGATATTGACAGTCGAATGATGCTAAATTATTAGAAGGTGTATGGGATAGAATATTTTCAGGTCTAGGAGTAAAATCTGGCGCTTCAAGATCGCATTCGATTGAATTAGTAGCCAGTGATTGTAAGGTTGTTGAAATATTTGCATTAACTGCTGACAAATTTTCATTTGAAAGGATTTCAGAACATTCTTTTGAATGACGATTTTCTGACTGAGAACCTGCTGGACTTTTACTTTCATCAAGAGAAAACAAATTACTATTACAAAGAGTTTCAGACGATTGTGATGTACTCGGTATACTTAAATCGCTATCTGTTACTTTAGAATTTAAAAGCTGCGAATTATTTACAGTATCATCAAAGGCATGAGCTTTATATCTATGTCGTTGAAAAGATCTAAAAATCGCGAAGTTACGTGAACAATTGCCGTCGTGACAGCGATAAGTTTTCACATCATCGTGAATTAAACTAGTATGTTTAAGTAAATCTTTATTACTATAAAACTCGTTTCCACAATAGTAACAGATAATCATTTTGACAGTTTTGGGCGATTGATAATTAGCAACCAATAATTTGTTGTAGTTCCCCTAACAATTCGTTTAAAGAATTAGATACTATATCACCTTTTAAATCAATTAAGTAAAAACCCTTCTGGATAAATGTCCACAAAGAGTTACCATTAACAGGGTAGGTGCAATCCAGGGCCCAGCAAATTTTAAATGCGATGCCTACAGCCTTTAGTAAAGACACCGTTGTATAAGCTCGGTTGCCTATAACAACGTAGGTAGCTGCAGGCTGAAGTAAGTCTCCTACAATCATTGGTATAGGCTGTTGGATGGGTAATGAACCCCGACGTTTATTGGTTTCGTTGATGACTTCTTCAAGAATTAGTACATTCTACAACACAAACAAATAATGAAGTCAAATTATATTTAAGCAAAAAAATGTTGAGAAAATCTACAAATATTCACCTCAATATGTAGAAAAAACTATCCCGGCGTTCTTGTTGACTCACGCGACGTTTTCTTTTATTACCTTTACCTGTTACCTCTGATTCAACAGCAGATTTAGCTTCGCTAGTATTTGAAGAGTCAAGGGTGTTCTCTTTACCTTGATTATTTTTTGAATTCTTACTTCTTCTCTTCCTCGCAGTGGGTCCACAGCTTACCAAGTAATGCGGCAAATATAAAATTATTGTATCCTGACCAGCTGAAAAATAAAAAGAAATTCTATCAATTAATGATACCACAAAGTAGATATTAGGTTGAAAATAAAATTTAAAAAATTTCATACGTGAAATCACAGTTGAGGCAATGTGCAGTAGGCCATTATCGGCAGCATTGGAGATTTTTACCCCACGAAGCTTGGAAATAAGAGAGTTCCGACTTTTACTCCAATTATCAATGAATAAATCGATTTTGTCGGGGAACAATTGTTTAAAATCAATTTCAAACTGTAATACAAATTTATTTTTACGGAATTTCTACAATAACAGTAGGATTTAAACAAGACAAAAATTAGTTTCAAAGAAAAACCAATTATTAACTCAACGCCTTTCTGTATATGCAAGCATGCATATGCATCTAAGTACTCGTTTACAGCAGGTCTTTGATTTATTAAAAAATTCCTACGTGCTTGAAATGTTTCGGTCCACAATTTCAGCACTGTACACCATGGATCAACTAAAGTGCTTAAAGTATTAAGTTTTTCAACGTCGCTCGCTAATAAATGAATAATGAAGAATATTTATATTATTAATTGTGTCGAGTTATAAATGAAATAAATAATATGTAAGTGGTACTAACCTTCTACCGTACAAGAACTCGGGGGAGCGCGTGGCGGTTTAAGAACTCCAGTTTCTCGCAATTTAAACTTTTTATAATTATAGTGGTTCCATAATTTACCACTTGCATTCAATTCATACTCTTCCACAGACTCATACGGCGTATAATAAGTTTCTGCACGTTCTCCAGGAAAAGTTTGCTCAACCTTAAGAGAGAATTTGACAAGTTTTGTACTAAAATATTGTGTCCGCGTCCGCCCAAGAGAGAGTCCGCTCAAGAGTGACTAACAACTAAACATATCCAACCTAAAACTCCCGATTTTGATAATTTTTGGTATATAGGTAGTTCATTCTATTCTAAGGGATGCGTGTTTTCTCGTTCGTGCCCATACTCAAGTTTAAGGGAGATATTGGGGGTTGAAGTTACCCCTGCAAAATCAGTTTTTTCCAAATATCTCTGGAACGGCTGAATATTTTTTCGCGGGACAAAAACTAAACGATTGAGATCCACTAAGGCTATCGAAGAATGAAAACCGCGATTTCATCCCCTGACGAGGATTGAAGTTATAGATGAATATATGTCATTTTTTATGGTTTTTTGCAATTTTCTACCCCATGGTAAAACATATCATCATGAAAATTATTCTGCGGATATACAACTATAAAATAAAAGTCACCTGTCCGAGGATTTTTTTGTATTTAAGATACTTACCCCATTAACAGCTTATAGGGGCTGTACATTAAGGGATGAAGTTTGACTATGTATATTAGTTTTCAAAATTCATATTATATGCATCTTAAAGGCCTTTAAAGGATCTTCGAAATGATATATAATCAACCACCCCTTACAACCCTTTATCGAATTATAAGGCTATAAATTTGTATAATTTTCGACAATTAATAATTCTCATTATAATATGTTAATTTGATTTAATTTTGTATTTATAATCTAGTCCGATCTAATTTATAATGTTTAGAAATATTTAAATGCGATTGAATGTTGGGTTGTTCATTACCTTTCTAATACGACCTTTGTGGTGTAAATTAAAGTAGGTAGTGTTGTACATAAATAATAAACAATTGGTATCATTTTAAATTTTTTTAATCAGTAATAATGTTTGCTATCAACCCCTTAACTGTTACAACATTGTCAACGACCCCCTTACCCCCTTATAAAATTATGAATTTCTGGAAAGTTTTCTAATTATTCATTCGGTTTGTAATAACTTTATTATATCTAATTTGATACATTGACATCTTAAATCAACAATTAGGAATCCATTTTACTATTTTTTTCTTGAAAATATGTAATTGTTATTATTTAACTTTAAGACGATCTTTCCGCGTATGAATATACTTATTGTAAATATTTTTATGTAAAGTAGATGTACATACATTTATTTGTAGGTATATGTATATTATACCTTATTTCTCTATGTTTTAACTAGTTCATTATGGTTGGTAGTTGTTGCAGTAATGATAGTCTTGGAAAAATTGTTCAGAACATAGATTTTGTATGCACCATCCGCAAGTAACAACCTCAGGTTTTCCACAAACGTCTCTGGCCGTTCATTCAAGAATCCACTACGGTACCATACATATTTAAATAGTTGTGTATATCTTGGGAAAGAAAATTAATTATGAACTAACGATTGCATATTTTTAAGAATAAAATAGTAAAATGGATTCGTAATTGTTAATTTAAGCCGTGAATGTATCAAATTAGATACAATATAGTTATTACAAACAGAATGAATTATTGGAAGATTTTTCAGAAGTTCATAATTTTATAAGGGGGTGAGGAGGTCGTCAGCAATTTTGTAACAGTTAAAGGGTTGATAGCAAACATTAGACTAGATAAAAAATACAAAATTGAATCATATTATACAAATTATAAAGAGAATTATTACTTGTAAGAAATTACACAAATTTATAGCCTTATAATTCGATAAAGGGGGGTTGTAAGGGGTCGTTGATTATTTATCATTTCGAAGATCTTTTAAAGGCCTTTAAGATGCATATAATATGAATTTTGAAAACTAATATACACAGTCAAACTTCACCCCTTAATGTACAGCCCCTATAAGCTGTTAATGGGGTAAGTATCTTAAATACAAAAAAATCCTCGGACAGGTAACTTTTATTTTTTAGTTGTCTATCCGCAGAATAATTTTCATGATGATATGTTTTACCATGGGGTAGAAAATTGCAAAAAACCATAAAAAATGACATATTTTCATCTATAACTTCAACCCTCGACAGGGGATGAAAACGCGGTTTTCATTCTTCGATAGCCTCAGTGGATCTCAATCGTTTAGTTTTTGTCCCGCGAAAAAATATTCAGCTGTTCCAGATATATTTGGAAAAAACTGATTTTGCAGGGGTAACTTCAACCCCCAATATCTCCCTTAAACTTGAGTATGGGCACGAACGAAAAAACACGCATCCCTTAGAATAGAATGAACTACCTATATACCAAAAATTATCAAAATCGGGAGTTTTAGGTTGGATATGTTTACTTGTAAGTCTTATGGAATTCTTTTGTACTTCATTCCGGACTATCAAAAAGTGTCCGCCTAATGGAGTTGTCCGCTCATTAGAGGTGTCCGTTATGAGAGATTTCACTGTATTTCATTTTGAATTTTATCTCCTAAATAGGATGGCATATTTTTAAATTCAGGATCATTGGTTACACGCCGTGTGTGTACCGATATAAAAGGATCAAACTTTTCTACCATTTCAATGCATTTTAAAAAATTTCCGTTGTTTCGATCATACAGTTACCATGAAAAGCTAGATTCTGTTTGCCTAGGAATTGTATTACAAAAATTATTCTTCTTATGACTTCATACCAACGCTGACTTTCATTATCTATAATTAATTGATGCTGGTGATCAATACAAGTCTTATCTTGTAAAGATCTAATTAAATCAATCCATTTTTTATAATTGTTTAAATGATTTAAACTTTTTTCATGTCGAGTCAGGTACATTGCAAGATGTTGCCAGTCATTAACTCCCTGGATAAATTGCTTATGTTCAGAATTGTGGAGTTCAAAAAGTTTACAGCAAAAGCAATAGACTGTGTTTTTCGAAACTGAATAAACTAACCAATTTATATTGTAATCTTCGCCATTTTTTAAATGCCTTGTATAATAAGTATATGAAAAATTTCGACCAGAAGAATCGCGTGGAAAATTAAACTCTTTAATTTGTTTAGGGCCCATTTCTAAAATCGCTTGCCTTGTTGCATGAGAAAGTATTTCCGGCCAAAGTCCGGGATCGTTAAAATTAGACATTTTTATTATACCTATAGTAGATTTTCCACGTTCTGGGTTAACTTCAATATTTTCTTCTTTCTGGTCTGTAGGGTCCAGAGGAGCAACAGGATCTTCAGTATGATCCCTAAAACACGAATTGTTTTCCAACTGACAGAGCCTATTAGAAATGTCTTAACTGCAACTAGGAACTGGTTCAGAGTCAGTCTTCATTGACTGTTTGTTAAAGAATTGAGTAATTCTGCAAGCATTTTTATCTCTTTCTTCTTCCCGTTTTTTCTAATTTAACAAATTTTGGTACCCGGAAAGTTTCTTTCTCTTTCTATCTTGGGACATCTATTTAAAGAAATACTGAATTGCAATAAATTTCATAACTTAAATTCTAAATTAGTATTTTATGAATATAATTTAAAAAATATTCTATGTCAAAGGTATAGTGAAATTATTTTGAACTGGCCGAGTAAAATTTTCAATAGCAATTGTGTTAACAATACACTAATTTGACATCTGTCAGAAGGGGTTGTTTATGACGTACCATATTTTACAAAAATCTCAAACTTCCTCAAATGCAAACACCTGGAAGGATGAACAGGTAGACAGAAATGAAATGTTAAAATTTTAGGAATATTAAAACAAGAATAATAATAACAAGTAGATTTGTTATTAAAAATACATATGTCATTTATTATTCAATCGTCTTCATTAGACTCTGTTTCTGAATCATCAGTATTGAATTGTGTAATATTATTAATTAAGATATCTGGATTTGTTTTTATGTTTAAAGAAATATAAAATTGCTCAATAAGATCTATATTAGTATTATTATAATTTTGAAAATATAGTATAGAAATATTGTTAAAATTATAAGACACAATATGTTTTGCAAAATTCGATTTATCTATCGTTAAATTTTATATACATTTCAAGTGTTCTTTTTTTAACATATGTGATCACCTTAATTTTATAAATATTTTATGGGAAAGACTTTGACTAATTTTTATAGATATGTATTTGGTTTTCCAACATATTTGATTTATTTTCCTTAATAAAACATCTTTAGTAATGTTTTCGGGTACAGGTATTCTGTTTTCCTCCATGAAGCGGATAATTTCTGCCTCTTTTACACTTTTATTAAATTAGAAAATAATTACAATGTTAAGGACGCGGGTCAGTACTTTTTAGGAATTTCAATCCACTATTTCTCGCTTCTTTTTTAAGATGTAGAAACGCGTGATAGCGTTATCGAAAGAGCGTTTCAAGGTCCAGGGGATGGACGATCCTGTATTGGAAAATTTTGAGAAAATTCTGAATTACAGTCAATTGTCTCGGACCATGTTTTTTTAACAATGTCCCCCAGAGCTCGGCCTATGTTGATAACTTTTGTATGAAAATTTTATTATATATAACAAATTTAAAGGGCTTTTCAAATGTTCAAGAAATTTTCCGACCGGCGTGTTAGTTTTCCGGAATTTTAATAAAAACGGGTAGGCTTATGCAGAACTTTTTTTGTACAGTTTTAAAGGTGGACAAGCGGACGATTGCTTATTGGAAAGCTTACCCATGTGAGGGAAACCTGACGTCCGTGGAAAATCGAATTTTTGAAAATTTTGGAAAATTTTTGGAAAGCTCATTTGTCTTTTTTATCTATTAAAAAATATATGTTCGTAATACAATTGTCTAAAGATAATATTTTTGTCGGAAAAACTTATTAATTTTCCCGTGAAAATTGAGATTATAAGGATTTTACATATTTCATGTGTAAGTTGTGTTATCTACACTTATACGGGCCAAATCACATATGCTAAATTTGGTTATCATGACTCGACCACTCGCTGTTTGTGGTTTCATTGCAAGGTTGTCACGTTGTCACAATTGCATTCAGATTTACAATATGTATTTACGGTTGCCACCCGTACTAATTTTTGCAGGATTTTCAGAATTATAGGCGTTTGTTCTGCGTCCGCTGTGAATTATGATCAGGGCGTTCTTTGGTTCGTCTGTTTATTTTTTAACTTTGTCGTGTTTTGCTATAAAATATATGTTATTGTATTATAAGTATTTATTTTTATTTGATTTTTATTCTTTGACTCCCAAAATGGTGGCAGCGCCCCTAATGAGGCCACGTCTTATTCTTCTAGTGAAGAAAGTTTGAAAATGGACACCTTCTCTTGCTGTTACAATTTGAATATTTGTGAATAATGAAGTATAGATTTACGAATTTACATAAAAAACGGAAAAAGACAGAAAACGAATTTGAGAATGATGATAATTGGTATTTATTGTAGAAAAAAATGAATGAGGAAATAATATGCAGATACATAAATATATATTTTAAAACATTTATTAATTTTAATTAACAATAATAATAATATGGTCGTGAGCGTGGTGCTGGTGGTGGTGGATCTGGACATGGTGGTTGTGAACGTGGACGTGGTGGTGGTGGTGGAGGACGTGGTGGTGGTGGACGTGGACGTGGTGGTGGTGGACGTGGACGTGGTGGACGTCGTGGACGTGGACGTGGTGGTGGTGGACACGTAAAAGTCACCAACAACCACAATTATTATTATTAATGTTAAATAAAATTAATAAATGTTTTAAAATATATATTTATCTGCATATTATTTCCTCATTCAATTATTTCCACAACAAATACCAATTATCATCATTCTTAAATTCGTTTTTTGTCTTTTTCCGTTTTTTATGTAAATTCGTAAATCTATACATCATTATTCACAAATATTCAAATTGTAACAGCAAGAGAAGGTGTCTATTTTGGGAGTCTAAGAATAAAAATCAAATAAAAGTAAATACTGATATTACAATAACATATATTTTATAGTGAAACCCGACAAAGATAAAAAATAAACAGACGAACCAAAGAACGCCCTGATCATAATTCACAACGGACGCAGAACAAACGCCTAAAATTCTGAAAATCCTGCAAAAATTAGTACGGGTGGCAACCGTAAATACATATTGTAAATCTGAATGCAATTGTGACAACGTGACAACCTTGCAATGAAACCACAAACAGCGAGTGGTCGGGTCATGATAACCAAATTTAGCATATGTGATTTGGCCCGTATAAGTGTAGATAACACAACTTACACATGAAATATGTAAAATCCTTATAATCTCAATTTTCACAGGGAAATATATAAGTTTTTCCGACAAAAATATTATCTTTAGACAATTGTATTACGAACATATATTTTTTAATAGATAAAAAAGACAAATGAGCTTTCCAAAAATTTTCCAAAATTTTCAAAAATTCGATTTTTTACGGACGTCAGGTTTCCCTCACATGGGTAAGCTTTCCAATAAGCAATCGTCCGCTTGTCCACCTTTAAAACTGTACAAAAAAAGTTCTGCATAAGCCTACCCGTTTTTATTAAAATTCCGGAAAACTAACATGCCGATCGGAAAATTCCTTGAACATTTGAAAAGCCCTTTAAATTTGTCATATATAATAAAATTTTCATACAAAAGTTATCAACATAGGCCGAGCTCTGGGGGAAATTGTTAAAAAAACATGGTCCGAGACAATTGACTGTAATTCAGAATTTTCTCAAAATTTTCCAATACAGGATCGTCCATCCCCTGGACCTTGAAACGCTCTTTCGATAACGCTATCACGCGTTTCTACATCTTACAAAAGAAGCGAGAAATAGTGGATTGAAATTCCTAAAAAGTACTGACCCGCGTCCTTAATGAACCGCCTTTGGAATTTATCATACATGTAAATGATAATGATCATTCAGAAACAGAGTCTAATGAAGACGATTGAATAATAAATAATAAATAACATATTTTTAAAAATAAATCTACTTATTATTATTATTATTACTACTCTTTTAATATTCCTAAAATTTTAACATTTCATTTCTGTCTACCTGTTCATCCTTCCAGGTGTTTGCATTTTAGGAAGTTTAAGATTTTCGTAAAATATAGTAGGTCATAAACAACCCCTACTGACAGAAGTCAAATTGCTGTATTGTTAACACAATTCCTATTGAAAATTTTACTCGGCAAGTTCAAAATAATTTCACTATACTAGAAAATAATGTATAACTTACCTTACAATTAGATATTGGATCAAATTCACTTTTGTTGTTACTATTACTATTTTATTACTAACGTCTAACGTAAATACTGCACTTTACTGCTTTTGCCTAATTATAAAACTGTATCTACACTTTTTTGATAAGATACCATGCATGCACTTTAACAGCAGAATATAAAATGAACTTGTAAACTATACCTACCGCTTTTCTGAAAATCTTATAAAAAGTAAATAAGCTATTAAAGATAAGGGCATTTGTTCGGCTTCTTTGTCACCGCTAAATGTTCAATAGGTTCTGTTTCATTCGAAATAAACAAATCGGTATATTATTGAATATGATATTAAGTTCCACCTGTAAATATCATGTTTCAAAAGTGATAAATGTTATAGTAGCAGGTGTTCTGTTGTTTATAAAAAAATTGACTACAGTCAGTTTACCGCCTACAAAAATTCAAGCGGACAAAATAATGATAATAATTTATATGAATTAATGAATTTCTTGATTATTATCATTCGCCTGAAATTTTTGGCGCCTTAACCATCTGAGCGCCTGTGTGCACCGCACACTTTGCACACTGTATAGGCGCGCCCCTGGTCCTGAATGTAAAAAGAGAACATACCAAATCAAAAAAGAGAACAAAAAAAGAGCATTGCTGAAATAATTCATATACAGGGTGAGCCAAGAGGATGGAACCCCTAAAGTATAAGAAGTTCTACTTGATGGAACTTTATGAAATTTGGTATATGGCCGTTTTGGCACCTGAACTACCTTTAGAAAATATTTTCGTTGGTCTAGCTACCCCTCTTATATGGGGTAGTGCACCCTACTCTCTTATTTTAAATAGAATGGAATATTTTTTATTACATTGTTGAATTCTTTGATGAAATCGAAGGGGACTTTGATAACATGACCGATGGTCTAGCGCTAAAGGTTTTTCAGATATTTCAGCTTTTATTGCAATTTTAAAATTTACAGTGTTTGATTGAAAAATTCATATTTTTCAAGCCATAGCATTTGAAATGTTGAGACTTGGAATTTAAGTATTACAAATAATGTACTTTTGATCAATTCAAACAGAATTCAATTGTCTTTCAGCGTTCGGTTGAAATAAATTTTTCTTTCAGGCAATTTTCAAACTATAATAACTTGCTTATTTTAAATGGAACCCTATATTTCTCTTCATATAGTTGAATAGAGAAAAAAATTCTGCATCGAACTGTATCAACATTCTCTATACCTATCTTTGATAATTTTTCAGTTATTCCAAATTTTCGATTTCGTGGAAACACCTCCCTAGAAAGAAAATGTAATACGTCTAGTCGCCTATGCCAAACTAACATAACTACAATGAAATGCATAGATAGCTTAGAAAAATGACAAAATATCACAAATGACGTTAATATTGGATACTTAGCTGTATTTTTTAGAACTTTAGGACATCCTACATACACAAAAAGCAAATGAAATAAATATTAATTTAATTTAATAATCGATTTCTTCCATTTTCCTTCCTTGAGATATTTTAAAATTAATTAATTAATTTCATCTTATTTGTGACAGTTGAATTGGAGGTTGTTTTGCTAAGTCTTCTATGTTTTACATTTTCTTTCAGGAAAGAAAATTAGACGAAATTGAAAATTCTGAATAACTTAAAAATTATCAAAATTAGGTATAGGGAATGGTAATACAGTTCGATGCAGAATTTTTTCTCTATCCAACCATATAAAGGGAAATATGGGGTTCTATTTAAAATAAGCAAGCTATTATAGTTTGAAAATTGCCTGAAAGAAAAATTCATTTCAGCCGAACGCTGAAAGATAATTAAATGCTCTACAGTTTGATAGAAAGTACGTTATTTGTACTATCAGAATACTAAATTTTAACATTTTAACTGCGATAGTTTCTATGTTATGAATTTTTTATTTAAGCACTGCAAAATTAAAAATTTCATGAAAAGTCAAAATATCTGAAAAACTCAGCGGTAGACCATGGGTCATGTTATCCAAGTCCCCTTCGATTTCATCAAAGAATTCAAAACTGCAATAAAAAATATACCATTCCGTTTAAAATAAGAGAGTAGGGTGCACTACCCCATATAAGAGGGTAGCTAGAACAACGAAAATATTTTCTAAAGGTAGTTCAGGTGCCAAAACGGCCATATACCAAATTTCATAAAGTTCCATCAAGTAGAACTTCTTATACTTTTGGGGTTCCATCCTCTTGGCTCACCCTGTATATGTACATATTTATTAACAAAAAATTAGAGTTTGAGAAAAAATTCTTACATGCTGCATCGCTAGAGCATTTTTGCCTAGATTTTGAACAAAAAATTTCCTAGATTTCCCTAGATATTTATTTGCTCGGAAATTCAATTTTTTAATAGGTGGAGAAAGTTAAAAAACACTTTTATCAAGTGTTTATAAATGGGTTATAGTAATAAAAGAAAAAAGATCAATGTAAGATATGTTTCTTGAATAATAGAACACCTTTTTTTTAATAAAACGTACTTTAATTATTTCTAACGTGGTTGGTTTTACAAAATATATTCTATTACTGTTTTTCATTAGGTCACTCTACATTTTTATATACAGTATGTCCACGGATCGAGTTCCAAAGAGGAAAAAATTATTTATTTTGCATTTTACAAGAAAAATGTATTCTTGATAAAAGTTTTTGCATGTCACGAAACGGTCTATTCAGTTTTTACCTTTTCAAATTTCCTATTAGTTTCAGTTAAAAATTGAAATAACATACATAAAATACTTAATTTTAATTTTATTAACTCAACAACAAAAATAATATAGCCAATAACAATTTTACTCAATCCATTCACCGCCGTTTTCAACGCACAATTCTAATCTTCGACGCAATTCCCTATAACTTCTTCGAATTTCTTCCAGGGTTAAAGACCTCACTGCGTCTCTAATCTCCTTTAAATTCTCTGCATTCGGAGGAAGATTATTTCCATAAACTATTTGTTTTAAACGGCTCCAAAAATAAAAATCAGTGATAGTCAAATCAGGGCTCCTCGGTGGCCATAACACAGGACCATTTCGGCCTATCCAATTCTGTCCAAATTGCTCATTTAACCATTGTACAACAGTCCGAGCATAATGGGCCGGACAACCGTCTTGTTGGAAATAACACCTTGCGAGGTAATTAATCGGTAAATCGTCCAACCTTTCATAAAGAAAATTTTGCAGCATATTCAAGTACGTATGCTGATTTACAGTATTATCAAAAAAATATGGTCCAATTATGCCATGGTAAGAAATTGCACACCACACATTAACTTTCGCCAAATATTGTCGATTGTGAGGGATTCGAAAATGCGGATTGAAATCACTCCAATATCTCACATGTTGAGATGCGACGGTACCATTGGTAGAAAACGTGGCCTCATCAGAGAAAATAATATTTCTGTAAAAGTATTGATCATCCATGATTTGAGCCCCCATCCACAGACAAAAATCCAAACGTTTCGCAGGATCTCCGGGTTCTAATCCGTGATTAAAAATGGGCTTATAGGGATGGAACTTCCGATGTGTCAAAATCTTTTGAATAAGAGCTTTACTAATTCCCAACTGGAGCGACCTTCGTCGTAAAGAAAGTTTTGGATAGTTCACTACTGAGTCCATTACAAGAAGAGTGGCGGCGTCATCTGCATCACGTACTGTCTTGGTTTTTACATCCAGTATGGAACCAGTCGATAGGAATTTTTTGACCAATTTTAGTGCACCTGTATTCGAGATGTAAATATCGGGAAACTTTTGATTGAATTCTTCAACAACTCGACGGATCGCTTTATTACCTCTGCCATAGCACTGGATTAGGTAAATGCGTTGGTTTTTTGACAACATTTTTGGAAAATTACGGTCGATTTTCTAAACTGAGAGCTAATGAAAATAAATAAATAATGGCAATTACTATGACAGCGCAAACTTATTTTTTGGGACTTAGAATTTTTTTTAACTGAAACGAATAATTTTAGATTTTTAACTGAAACTAAAAGAAAATTTGAAAAGGTAAAAACTGAATAGACCGTTTCGTGACATGCAAAAACTTTTATCAAGAATACATTTTTCTTGTAAAATGCAAAATAAATAAGTTTTTTCTCTTTGGAACTCGATCCGTGGACATACTGTAGATCTATTGTTTGATGTTTACTATTATTAAGAACTGAATAAGAATAGAATTCTTATTATTGATTTTTCATATCATTCTTGGAGGCAAAGTTAAATCTTAATTTAATGATTAACAATAAGATGCATCGTGACCGGATATTATATGTTTAATTTGATAATAATGTTTATCTACGACTTATATATAAAGTGATCATTATAATTGTGGTTTTTGTAATATAATGACCTACTTTATATCCCTAGGGAGATAAAGTAAATGAATATCCCTCTCATCAGCCAATCAGGAAATAGTATTTTAATTATAATTTCCGTCAAATGTAAACAAACCATGGTAACGACAAAAATAATTAACAATAGTTTCAACAAGTAGGCCTAAAGTGGGCGTTTTCATGCAATTTTGAATAAAATGACATTTAATTTTTCTGAAATTTCGAACAAATACTTAGTTGTGAGAATATTCGTTGTATTTACAATGGAAAGTGTTAAAGAAGACGATTTTGGTAGTAGATAATAGTTTCTGTTAAATGTAAAACACCATGGTAACGACAAAAAATAAATAACAGTTTCAACAAACAGTTGTAAATAATATTAAAATTGAATGATAGTATGTTCTTCCTTAAAATATTTTTATTTCTTAATTACACCCAACGAGTTTCGGGTTTTCCCCATCATCAGTGGTTTTAGCTGTAATCAATTGTATTTTTATAATAAATTTTTATCATCTATTGTACAACTTACTCAATGTAATAGCTAGTTGTAGTCAGACAAATTATTATCATTTATCAACTTATATGTATGTTTAATTAATATTTTATATTAATTAATCTAAATTATATATCAAATTATGGTTTTTATCATCAACATATATACTTGTACACCATGTGGTTCTTGTTCGCCTTTGCATCTATTTAACCTTAAAATATGTATACAATTTAATTATCATTATTATTATTTATCATATAATTTACCATCAAATTTTCTGTTGTAATTTTTACCACTATTTTTAACAATTTTTTAATTGGAATTATTTGAAAGAATATTATTAATTAATTAATCAACTTTTTTCGAGACTACACATGTAATGTCATTCAACTACGTATTAATAAAGTCTTTACAAAGATCAAAATGGTGTTGTAAATAAGTGTCAATTTTTTGTGCGATTTCAGAATCGAAAATGATAAAGAAGGTAAATATTCTTGTTCACTACCAGTACCTGTACATGTAGAAATAAGTCGTAGATAAAGTATAGTATACAACTTGCTTATAATGAATGCTAATTATAACCTCGAATGATTACAACACTCGCTCGCTCCGCTCGCTTGTGTTGTAAACTTCATTCTCGGTAATAAGAGCATTCATTATAGACTCGTTGTATAATATACTATTAATGTTTAAAAATAATGTCTAATAATAGATGAGTAATGAAAATAAGAATAATAATAACGAAATTGATTAAATGTATATAATTTGTATTACCAGTGATTTTTTTAATTTCTAGCCATAATTAAATGAAAAACAAATTCATACAACAATAAATATGTCAATAAATTCGCAAAACAAAATACATTTTTTTCAATATTCTAACAAAAAAAATATAATTAGGTATAATACGTATAATAATTATTTAAGAAACAGAAACATGAATATTATAAAGATCAACAGATGTGTACATTAGTACGCAGATGTACATATTCTCATAACACATCTGTATTAAATACTTATGTATTTATTCTTCGTCTTCATACATATTAGTGGTATTACATTTAGCCAACATTTCTCTGTTAAGATTAAAATTATAACAATTACATCGTTTAAAGTTTTTACTTAGCATAATGCCGTTTAAAGTTTCAGTGTTCAGTTGATTCCGAATTTTTGTTTTATTTAAATTAATTTGTGAGAAAATTCGTTCCACTGTAGCACTCGAATGAGGAAGACACGTCAAATACAAAATTACAGTGTTTTTAACATTGGTGTGTCATCACCTAATTTTAATTTTGCACATCTTACCCAAAATTTTTTCAATTATCGATATGTATTGTATCGATATTTTTTGAAAATATCAATATCGATATTAATATTTTTATTTAAAAATATCGATATATCGGTATGATTTAACAGAGAAAATTCGCGCTCTAAAAATTAATTTATTTGGCCTAATCTACTTCAATCATCTTACATTGCTAGATAAATACTAATCAGTAAACATCATTTTCAATAAATCAAGAACAAACAAAAAAAAATGATTTGTTTACTAACCAAGCCATTATTCATCAGATACAGACATAAGAAAAACTCTTTGATTTACGTGCTCGGCTGTCAGCCGACTTTTGTTGTTGGGTACTGCAAGATTTACAGCAGATGCCACTCTCTCTGAGGAAACAGAGGACGCAGGCGATACAAATACTTTAGAGCGATGTCGGAAAAGATTGAAGTGAAATGGCGACAATCAAACCAGAATTTTGTTGGATTCTCTGGCTGGTCTAGATATTGCTTCAGTTCGCTAGGCATACCATCATCGGTTGAAAGTAAACTGGAGTTTGCTGAAGCTGCAGCAAAATATATCATAATTTTTTCATGTCCAGGCCACAACGACGGCGGATAATTTTTTGAGTTTGAGAGAATTGAAGAAGTATGTCTGAGTTCAGGTGAAAGTTCTCCTCGACGTCTATGTTCTAAACGTATTTCTTATGACAATGAGGTTATTACTGTGGAAACAGCTAGTGCGGAATTAAAATGAATACGCTTAAAGCGAGGGTCAAAAATTGTTGCTCTAGCAAGATTAAAATGTCGCTCTAGTGATTCTACTTTGGCCTTAACCAAATTTAGCAAACTCTTCTGAACGGCAACACCAAGTTCGGTGAAAGGTTTTGCTTGTTCGAGTCCTTTCTAATGTAAGTTTGCAATGGGAATCGCTAAACTAGCAGTCACGTACTGATTGCAGCTAATTTCTTCAGTAGCTTCCTTAAATGGGGAAAGTAATGTTATCACTTCTACAAATCACACTTAACTCTGATCAAGTAAACATGTCAGATGCGTTCCGCTTGGTTCGAATCTTTCGAACATATCAAGACATGAATTCCACCTTCTGCTTACAGATTGTATAAGTGTTAACACTTGTCCCTCTTTCTTGTGTCCTTCTTGCTCTGCTCGTAAATCGTCCATTGCGTTGACAGATTGTTCAAAATATGTAACGATAGCTTTGACACGATGGGCAATTTGTAGAGCCTGTGCATTATCTCTTGTTGCGCCATCCACTATTAAATTAAGCAAATGCGTCATGCATGGAATTCTTTTTCAATCTCCTAAAAATTGCTTAGCTGCAGCAACCATGTTCGCACCACCATCCGTAACAATTGGTACAATGCAATCCCTTTCTATTGCAAATTCTTCGGTAATATTTTCAAAGCACTCTTTTATATAATCAGCTGTGTGTGCCTGCAGGGAAAATTACCAATATTAGACCACATTATTTTATTTATTATATATAACTTATATTTATTTCATTTTTTATAATTTAATGCATTTATTTTATACTTTACTTACCTGACACATTCTCCGTGCTGTCAATGTCACCATTTCATGATCAGGACTACAGTTATCTGCAGTGTGTGCTGTCATTACAGTGAAACTTTGTATAGAATTGGTAAGTGTAAGTATATCACTTGTGTTTTGTGAATTGTCTCGTCTCTGAACAAGTTCAAAGATTACAAGACACCACATCATGTCGTGGAATTAAGTGATTCGGTACACAAAAATGAAAACGTTTTTTTTTTAATTTTAATTTTTTTGTCTTATTTTCCAATAATAAATTTTTGTACTCTATTTTTTCATTTCGTATTTCACACTCAAAATACGTGTTGGTCAATTTTAAAACTTCTAAACGATATTTATTTCGTGGATTTGAGGGAACACGTCGATCGGGTTTGGTTTTTTGTTTTTTTGACTGTTGCAGGACGTACAGGAACAGGTGGCGAGGCAACTTGGCTGGTACTTGGTTGGCTTGGTTGTTCTTGGTGCTAAAATATTTAATAATATTAAAATTGATTTATTATTTATTATCAGTTATACAGAATTATCGAATTATCATTAAATGTAAAGAGAAAATTACCTAGAATGGAAGTGAAATTTACTTAGGTATTACCTACTAAGTGAAAAATCCATACTTTTAAATAATTTTTTTACAGACAAATGCAACCTCGAAAATAGCTAATATTTAAACTTTCTATCAATTGTTTTTGTCGAGTTTTCATGTAGTAAACTTTATACATGAAAGACTTACTGCTTATATTCCTTGACTCAACCAAAGGAGATTCTGTATTTGTTGATAGACATGCTAGAATATAGATACAGTAAATAAGTAGGGGAAGAGTGGCATGAAAGAGCCAGTTTTAAAACAACGGGTTTAAAATATAAAAGGAATTGAGTAAACAACAGGACTTGTATCATAAGTTGAAGTTTGTTTGTTTAAGAACGTAATGTGATGAAATATTTAAAAAAAAAACATTTTTCAGGATTTCTAAGCATTTGTTAAAATAATGAGATTCGGCTCTTCCATAACGCATAGGCTTTGAAAGAGCCAGCATCAGTTTTGAAAGAGCCAAGTTCTTATTACAAGGACTTGAAGTGCACATTAACAAAAAAATTATTGAAAATATTAATTATTGTATCAAATTAAAAACAAGGATAAAGAACTCAAAAGCTTAAAAACAATTTTGGCAAAAATAATGAAATTTTCCTTTCACACCACAGGATTCATGTGTCCAGCTAGAACAAACTTTGCATTGGTACCACTGCACTTGCTGTTATTGTAACTTCCACTGCACACTACACAATTATCTTCTCTTGCTCCTTTATTCTTATCCTTGATTGACACCTTGGTTTTTACTTGGGTAATAGAATTTTTCATTTGACAGAAAAGTTACTAGACGTACTGGTAGTGGCGCGAAATTTCAAATTATAACGAGATTATTGTATACCATAAAAAAAATTTTTAAATTTATTTTATCATGAATAAATGAATAAAACAATTAGTATATATGAAAATAAATGATTAAAATTTATTAATTGAGAATAAAGTAAGAGAGCAAATGTAATGATTGATTTAATAATAGTAAAAATTAATTAATTCATTAGAATTAATCAATTTTCACTATCGGTGTCGCTAATATTTATATCGCTTTCACTAGAATCATAGCATAATTCTATTATTATTTGTTCACTGACAACTTCTTTATCTTTCTTCCAATATTGTTTTATGGTTTCGTTTGTGTGTCGAAAATAATTGCCCCACTGTTCTGCTGTCACATTATTTAGCGAACTCTCCCAAGATATAATAGGATTTACGCCAGTGAGGACTTCTTGGTCATAGAATCGCTTCGCTTGACTCCATACCATTTCAATTGGATTGAAAATATGATGGTATGGGGGCAAACGAAGTAATTCATGACCGGCCTCACTGGCAATTTTATCCACCACAAGAACTTTTTCTTTTGCATTTTCATGGCATATTGCCAGTAATTCCTTTTTTGTAAGATGTTGAACATATACGATGTGATGCTCCTCCAGCCAACGTTGCATCGATGGCTTATTCCAAGCAGTGGTGGGATGTTTGTCTTCTAGCCGAGAGTGGTAACTGGCGTTATCAATAACAATGAGGGATGGTTCCTCCAGAGCTACCACTAGATCTTTGAACCATTCCTCAAATTTTTCCGCGTTCATTTCACAGTGGTAGTCTGTTGTGGGGCTCTTTTTTGATTTGAATATACGCCCCACATTTGGAATCCATCCCTTTTTGTTACCAGCATTATTAATTACATCACGTTCTGTAAATTAAACATATGAATATTTATAAACCCATAAGTATACATTTTTCATATAAACATACCTCTATCACCACTGCTTCGCTTCACTGATCTAACGCTGGAGTCCTGCCATGATTTTCGGGCGGTACCATTCGCAAAGACCCAGGTTTCGTCCAGAACGACAACGTCTCTATCTCCGCTCCTTAGATTGTCGACATAGCGTTTTAGAAATTGCCGACGTTTTTTCCTTATATGGGCTTTTTCCATCAAAAGACGTCTATTATCGTCCTGAACATATTTAAAACCTAGATCTTTCAATAATCTGGCCAAACTAGTCCGCCCATAAAGATGTTTTTCTTTTAGGGTAGCCAATAATGTTTCTAATGTCAGTCGCTTTTCTAAAACAGCACTAACATTTTCTCAAACAAAAAATATGAGTTCAATAAAAAAAAAACCTTTTCTGCAAAACGAAATAAAACGAAAAACTAAGCATAATTCTTAAAAAAGCAAAACAATAAAATCCTAAATGTCTTACTGCATTCCACTATAGTATATATTACTTCTCTAATTTCGGTTTTAGCGTTCGGTTATGCATTTGAAATCATTTTTTGAGCCACAAGATTATCGGCACAAACTAAGCGAGTTCGTCCATCAGTTGAACTCCCCTGTTTCTATTGATAGTTATTCATTATTATTATTTTCTAAATTAAAAATAATGTGTATTTCTTACCGCATAATTATCAATTTCGGTTTCAATATTATTATTTAAACTCTCCATTTTATAAGCAAGAAATACCAAACAACAAATACCAAATCAAATATATAATGATAAAATTAAAAACAACGATACGAAATGATCGATGAAAGATCAAAATAATCAATAAAAATTGAATAAAATCAATGAAGAATTACAAAGTTAACAAAAGCACAGCAAACAGCATATAACTCACCTATTGCAAATAATAATTGAGGTTATAATTTCAAACTTTTCAAATGTTTATATCACCTGACCACCACACAAAGTCACTAGAAAACGGTCGTTTAGGAAATTTTATTTTGTTAGGCTCGTGTCAAGATTCCAGTACTATCTTGTACAGGGTATATCATCCGAATCTGCATCATCTTATTTAGATTTTTTATTGGTAAAATCCTTTATTGATTTTTGTGTGGTCATTTTTTTCACATTCTTTCGTTTTTGGCTTGCTGTTGCTTCCTTTTCTGCTATCTTGTTTTTCTCAGGAGAATCCGTTACAATGACGGATGACATTTGCCGGTTTTTATTTACTATGTTTTTTCTGGGACCTGCCTTTAAAAATGGTCTTACCATTTCCGGTGATATAATAGTAGTCGAAGACGAAGGTAAAGGGAGTCTCAAATTATCTGTTGATGCACAATCAGGTGAAGATGGAGGAGGCAAATTAGCGTCAATTTCAGTTAAGTCGTTATCATCATTTTCCTTGTCAGAATCATCTTTAGCAGACGAAACAGGTCTATCAGTCACAAATGATGATAAAAACTCTTCTTCTCCAAATATATTAGAGTTGAGGGGATAAATACCCGTTTTCACAAAACCTTGTGTTATATTATTATTAAATGCTAGGAGATATGCATCTTTCACAAATTGTCCTATTTGATAAATGGTAACAGTTTTACCAGGATTTGATAGCATCCACTCATTCATAGCAGTTCTATATCTGACTTTGAAGGGGCCGTATACTGTAACATCAAGCGGTTGTAGCTTATGGCTACAGTGTGGAGGGAAAGTAACTATTATAATAGAATTATCTCTAGCAAATTGAACTACTCTGAGGTTGACATGTGAACTATGATTGTCCATTAAAATTAATGCAGGATTTTCTTTAGAGGGCTTCACATGTAATACAAAATGTTCCAAAGCTTTAATGAAACATTCTTCGTTCATCCATCCAGAAATATTTGCTAACCCAAGAGCTTCTGATGGACTATTGGCTAGCATGATGTCTTTGTAATTTACTCGAGGGACTGGCGGTTTACCGGTTTACCGGCTTACCAGCAGCATTAGTGAAAAACAAAGTTGTCACCAAAGTGCCTTGTTCACCTGATGTCACTTGTACGATTTGTTTTGATCCTTTTTCGGCAATAACTTTGGGGGGATTAGCTACAGTGCTGCAGCCTGTTTCATCTGCATTAAATATCATATGCGGCGGAAAATTATATCTTGTGTAAACATCAGTAAGATTTTCAAAAAACGTGCTTACGTTCGTTTTATTGAAACTGGTTGCTCGAGAAAGTGAAGTACTTTCAGGATTTCTAACTGCTAATTCTTTGTGTCTGCTAATAAATCACCTCAACCAATCGTTGCTTGCAATTTGAGAATCCCTCCATTTACTTGGGCAAACAGAATTTGCTTCAGCGTAATCGAATGCCAGTACTTGGTTTATTGTCTCGTAAGCCCATAGCACATTTTAGATGCAGTTTTCGAATAATCGGCTAACAAAGCCTCTTGCTTCACAGTTAAAATACGCTTATTACCTATATTAGGATTGTGTTTGTAGGATGACTCGCCAGAAGATCTTACCTTTTTGACTATTTTTGCTAATTAGGGTCTTGACATATTAAGTGAAAGAGCAGTTTTATTTATCGACTGGCCCTTTTCGATTACCTCACTAACAGTTTCCTCTATTTTAGATGCTGTGGGTCTTTTGCTCTTCTTTGGCATTGCTGTTTCAGATGACATTGTATACTCTAGTAAAAATATAGTTTATTTTAGCGAAATTATCCAAATATAATAATTTAATAGTTTACATAGTAAATAAATACAACCCTTGAAATATAATCAAAGAGAGGCTTTAAAAGAGCCGGTTATGAAAGAGCAGGCTTTTTCATTACACTGTAGTAGGTCAATTGAAATGATGACTAACAACTAGTTGTTTTTGATTAGATCTTTGAGCACTTGTCAATATGGGCGACTATATTGAATCTAGCACTCCTGGTGGCGATCCATATCAACTAGAGAACTTAGACCTATGCATACAAAATCTCGTTATGATGGTTGAGTTGCCTACTTTCTTAAAATTTTGAGTAAAACTATAACTTTGAATGCATTTTCCAAGGATAATGAAAAGGAAAATTGAATCATTTGTTCTCTAGGAAGTATCCTCAGACTTTTCTCTATCTATTTATATAAGTTAGTTAGCTTTTCTTTCACCGAATAACGATTTAAGCGAGAAGGTTTGACCCTACCTTTTTAGGTGAAAAACCTAGTATTTGAGAGTTAATGGAAAATCTAGTGACTTTTCCAGAAAAACACGTTCAAGGAAGGATCCAGAGGGTAATTGACAACTAAATTCGCTTGCAGCAGCAATTTATCTCTTATCAATTAGGAAATAAACGAAACATTTGCTTTTATGGAAATTACATGGGATTCAATATACGCCAGTATAGTGATACCATACCCTTAAGACTTTGGGATTTATTACAAATATAAAAATTCAAACTTCGAAAATAAGAGAAATGAACTTTGAATTATATAATTTGCATGTTTAGTTCGTTCTTGAAAATCATTACATCGTCAGAAGTGAGCGTTTTTTGGCCATCTTTCAAATGTGCTACGAGGTTCTAATTTTGCTGACATGTTCTTTAAGGACCCTCCTACAACTCCTTAAAATATTTTTCGAATTTAGATTGAACACTCTGTATATACATAGGTACCCTTATATATTTTATATATCCTTCCTCAAGATAGAACGGACTGGTTGACCTCTTCTTTTTCGAGAGTCAACAATCTCTGGCAACAAACAATTCATGTAGAACCTGTCTAGAGTGTCTACCATTTTCGTTTCCCAAAATTCATCATCGCGATGAATTACCTGCCATTCTAGATCTACGTCTGTAAATATCACAAAATAACATTTTGCTCTTTTGGCAATGTGCAACTGTCCTTGAATTTGATACATATGTGGATGATCGCTTTTGAGACAAACTCTATCGTTTGCATCAATCATTGAATGAAGAATTATCTTCGACTTTATACCCTCCCGTACTGTCATACTCCGTGCGCTATATGCGCACTTAATTTCTATTATGCCATCTTCTCAAACTAAACCATCAGGTGATGCACCAAGGTATCTTTATTCTCGATCAACAAACAATCCACATTCTTGAATCTTCAAACCAGTTTTTTCTTCAAACATCTTTTTTGCAGTTTTCTCGTGTCTGTTTCCATAGTTCATTGATTTTGATTCAACATTGCTGTTGTAACGTGACTTCAGAATTTGTCCCACAATATTCTTTGTATCTGTAGACATACGCATCTTGCAAATCTTCCCAAAATTACTAGCAGTGAGGCGATGTCGTCGTTTATCCTTCCATCGCTTGTTTTGGCGTTGATTTACAGTATTTCTTTGAATTTCATCTACATCGCAATTCGAAATCACTTGAAGTCGGTTTTCTTTCGCTATTTGCAGTGCCTCATTGTCCATATCTGGTTGTAGGTTAATGAGTTGTTCATCACCATAATCAGCATCTTCATCTTGGAAACGATGTTTCCGTTTGTGCTGCGTTGTTCTCACGGTATTACCACACTTCTCGAAGAATGACGATGTTACTTGCCTGACCTTTCCATTATTTATATTTGCTATCATCTTTGGCACAAATGAGCTTTTTTTGTTATAATTTATAACAGCTGCATAACATCGAGCTTCGTACCCGCCTCTCTTTGTAAAATCAATTCCACCAACCATTTTGTTCACCATTGCGTTGAATGATTCTGCTGGATTATTATTCACATCATACAACAAACTAGACGAGTGTTTTGCAACCATCTGTAGAGCACTATCAAATGATTCGTACACTGAAGTTTTGGTGAAATCTTGCCAATTGTCATGTTCATTTTGGCC
>JBCDWK010000020.1:0-24955 GCA_039776855.1 Mylabris sibirica | reverse complement strand
AAGTTGTTCAGCTGCTTCTAATCTAGTTTTCCAATTACTATCAGATAATTCATTAATTGTATTATTAGTAAAGATTTCAGAAATAATCTGCTCAACATCATCATCTGATAATACAGTAGTGTTCACTTATAACGAACCCGTTTAAAACGATTTTCTGGTTAAAACGAACCAATCTCAAATGTACGAAGTAAAACTCCATAAGGACTGTGGAAATCGTTTCTTAATATAACGAACCCGGTTAAAACGAACTTCCGGGTAAAGCGAACCGTTTTTTGTCTGTGGAATCTTAAGTTTTCTCTTATAACGATCTCATGATTTTAAACCTACTGTAAAACGTGGTGTGGACGTAGCTTAAGAATTCACTGTAAATACAAGTCAGAAAAACGCATTATGTATCTGTTAATTGTACCTAAGTACACTAGACGTAAATCTGCGTGAGCTTTTTCATATTTCTAGAATAAACACAGTATTCAACAGTCTGTATCGAATAGTGAATCATTCTTTGTGTTCGGTTTGGATGATAAAAATGGGTGACACTATTTTAAATGAAAAAAGAAAATCTTTTACGTTAAAAAACAGGGCATCGAACCGGAACTGAACCGAAAACCGAAAACCGGAATTAACCGAAATTTTGGCCGGAGCCAAATCCGGAGCTGAACCGAAAGCAAAAACCGGTTTTTTTCGGTTCAAGCATACTACTTTGACACGATTTTTTTGTGTTTTTTTCTTTCAATCTCCCCTTTCCTTTCTGCCAAGATAGTGAAATAAACCACCCGAGATCGAAACTCCCGATTTTGATGATTTTCGGTATATAGGTAGTTCATTCTTTTCTAAGGGATGCGTGTTTTGTCATTCGTGCTCACACTTAAGTCTAAGAGAGATATTGAGGGTTGAAGTAACCCCTGAAAAATCAGTTCTTTCCAAATATCTCTGGAACCGCTGAATATTTTTAGTAGTTCAAAAAATGGGTAATAGAGATTCACGAGGGCTATCAAAATATGAAAACTGCATTATTATTCCTTGCTAGGGGTTGAGGCTTTAGATGACTATATGGCCTATATGCCACTTTTCATCAATTTTTTCCAATTTTCTGCTCTATGGTAAAATATATCAACATGAAAATTCTTCTGCCGATGGAAAATTTATAAAATAAGAGTTACCTGTCCGAAGATATGGATCTTAAATCTTAAAGGTCTAAGATCTTTGAAATGGTTTGTTGTTGTTACTGTTATTGATATTATTATTCTAATTTACGGCAAAAATTAATTGTTTATATTTAAAAATTTGAAAATGAGTCACTTGGAACTGAACCGAAAACCGAAAACCGGAACAAAACCGTTATTTTCACAGGAACGAAAACCGGAACAGAACCGATAATTTTTTTTATAATTGAACCGAAACGTAAACCGGAACGAAAAAAATTACGGTTCGATGCCCTGTTAAAAAATAAATACGAAATTATAAAACGCTTACAAAGAGGTGCAAAACAAAGTGAGATATGTCGTGAAATGCGATTGAATAAATCAACCGTTGCTACAATTTGGAAAAAAAGAGATGAGATACTGATAAATTTTGAAAAACTGAATTCTAATATAAAAAGAATTAAAAAACCTACTAACTCTGAGGTTGACCAAAGTTTATTGAAATGGTTTAGTCAGCAAAGAGCTAATAATGTGACTATCAGTGGTGCTGTCTTACAGACAAAAGCCGAAGAGTTCAGTAGCAAATTATCTAAGGGTAATACGACTAACAACAAATTTAGTTGGAGTTGGATCGAACGGTTCAAAAAAAGACACAATATTACCAGTGGCAAAATAGTTGGTGAATCGGCCACAGTTGACAAGAATATTATAAACAATTGGCTAAAACACACCTGGCCACTTATTAAAGATAATTATCAAGAAAAAGACATATTTAACGCTGACGAAACAGGTCTATTTTTTAAACTCACGCCTAATAAAGCTTTACGGTTTAAAGGAGAAACCTGTGCTGGCGGTAAAATGTCTAAAGACAGAATTACAGTGCTGTTGGCGGCAAATTTAAGTGGAACAGAGAAAAGAAAATTATTGATAATAAGGAAACCTAAGAATCCCAGGTGTTTCAAAAATGTCAAGCAACTACCCGTAAAGTATAAATCAAATAGTAATGCATGGATGACCTCCGATATTTTTACGAACGAATTACGGGAATGGGATGAAGAATTGCTTCGTATTAAAAAAAAAATTTTATTATTATTTGCCTATTATTATTTTGTAGTTGGTTAATTTTTTGTACGTACAACTGTTGCTGAACCTGATGAAATCTTTGGTTTCTTTTTAGATGCTGGACGATTTTGTGTATTACTCGGCCCGGATTTTGATAATCTTGTTGTTGTTGATGGTGTAGCTGATGCTGATGCTGTAGCTGGTCTTTCTTTTTTCGCATTAGGTACCTTAACAGTTATTACAGCTTTCTCATAAAATTCTTTAATTGTTGCCATTTTCAAATTATCTTTCTTTAATTCAATCAAAAATGGTCCAATTGTTTTCTCACCAACCAATTTCATTAGTGTACCTAATGCTTGAGCTGTAGCATCTCTAACAGCAGGATCTACAATTTTATAAATAATCATTAATCTTATTCATTTATTATTTATAACAAAATTAAATACCTGATTCATTAATATTTTTCAATAAAGGAACAGTTAGAGCTTTTAATATATTTTTGTTGACAGCTGTTGGTAGTGTTTTTGTGAAAGCTCTAGACAAAAAGAGAGCAGTTTCAGTTTTAACTGATGGATTTTTATTGCCTAATGCTTCAATAACGTCTTCCAGAACTGCGTCAATTGTTGTCTGTAATGTTGATTATTCTCAAATTAAATTCACCTTTTCAAACTTAAAATCAACTTACCGTTAAATAAATATTATCGATTGCTTCTCGTATAGCACTAACAACTTTCTGTTTCTTTTCTTTAAATTTCTCCAATAGAGTCGGTACACATGCACCTGCATATATCTGAAAATGTTGCTTTAACCCTAATGCTAAAGTAGCTAAACATCGTCCAGCTAATGCAACCATAATAACACTCTTATCTTTATGTATGACTTTATTTAAAGCTCTAACCAGATGAGCATAAACACCATTTTCTAATTTTGGTGTTTTTAATAGATTTTCCAACATTTCTATTGCTTCTTTACGTTCTTGCCATATTTTAGCTTCTAATTTTTCGTAGAAATCTTTTGGTAATTTCGATAATATATCAACAGGATCAGACAAATCATATGGATCAATTTGTTGGGTTTCAACATCACCGTCATCAACTTCATCAACACCTAAACGTAAATAATTCAATATAATTTCATGCTTAACGATGCATTCAAATTGATAATTAAGAAGAGAACAAAACAAAATATAGAACCATATAAGGACAATTTGACTTCATCATTTGAATTTATACAAAAATATCACCCTAATATTAATGGAGCGATGATATTAAATTTGTATAAAATTAAATATTAGTTTCCCTATTTTCAGGAATGATTCTTTTCTTTCTTACAGCTAGATTACAAAATTAGTTTCTGTGAGTTTTTGGTTTATGCTATCCTCAACTAAATAAAGGCAATTACTCCTTATTTAAGTAGAATATTAGTAACGAGCGATTCATAAAATTTCTTATTAGAGTTTGCGTTGAAACCGTCAAGGATTGAACCATCACGACAAACGTCACATTTAGTGACAATTGTAATACAGAGCGAATCAAGGATTTAGAAGGATTAAGATAAAAATTACAATTAGTGGAAGTGACTAAAGTTACATGGAATTTTCAAACAAACGTTACACGTAATTGTTTCTGTCTATATATAAATTGGATACAATTAATTTTTAAAGTAATTCAGGTCCATTCAAATAACGTTCATAAAAAATCAAAATTAAATTTTGACATCTAAGATTATTTTATTTAAAACTTTTGAATGTCGTAACTTTAGACGCCACAAATAACTGTATCAATTCAAGAAGACTTACGGCTTGAAATCCAGCACCAACTCTAGTAACAAATTTAATGGATCGTTCGTTATTTATAGTTAGAAGAGTCGACAAACATTTTTGATTATGGTAGTCACGTTCGTTATCAATCAGCTAATTAATTGTCTACGTGATGTTTTTTGTATAAATTTTAACAATTTCTAAGCTTGTTTTAAAATAAAATCTCAAAAACTAAATGGACATTAAGCCAAATCATCCTTTTCCCCCCAAGAATAATCTGTCTTTTGTAAAACCTACCACCGTCCACTTCATCTTGTTCTGCTTGTAATTCAATTTGTTTTTGTTGTTGTGAACGTATATAACGTGTTGGTACAGCTTTTTGTCCTACAATTTTCCCAAATTCGGTTTCTAATTCGCTCACTTGAACTCGTTGTAGATTACCTAATTCGGATCTATAAATAATTTAGATTAATTATAATTAAAACATTGCTTGTAAATTGTTTTAAAAAGACAATAGTTATGATCTCATACTTAAGTGCCGGTCCTATCCATCGATACATTTCAATAACCATCATTCTAGCTTCATCACGTACAGCTTTATCACGATCAGCAAACAATGGTGTAATTTTCTTAACCAATGGTTTAACTTTGATAATTTTCGAACCGAATTCTCTTAATGCAATTGTACAAGCATTTATACAAGCAGCAACGATTTTTGGATTCTTCTGTTTCATACCTTTTATTAATTCTTTTTCAACGGCATAATATTTTCCAATTTCTATATACATTAATGTTAATTGTAATGCCAATTCTCTTGTACGTGTCTTTGGTGCTGCAATACATTTAGTTACAATACCGGACATAACTTCGGAAACAGTTTTATCAGCATTTGCATAATTTTCAACATAAGCTAATACAGCTTCAACACCTTTCTCTTGACTTGCTTCATTACTATCAATAACAAATTTCTTAACTAAACCTAAATATTTTTCAAATTCCGGTGATTCCTCATCTTCAATCTGACGGAATAGTTTCTTTACTTCTTCGTAACCGTTCAAACGGGCCTTCCAAAATTTATGTACACAACGTTTATCTAGTGGTAATTTCTTATATTCATAGTCTTCCATTTTCTTCTCAATTCGTTTCTAGTCATATAGGACACAATTTTAGATAAGTATACCGGTTAATTTATTTAGATTAAGGGTATGTTGTACTATGAGATCGATTCAGCGTGCGAAATTTATCAATTTTCAAACAACGATATTTCGCTTATTTTTTAAGATATTGTGAAATTAAAACGTGCGTTGGATAGAGCATTTCAAGGTGCATGTCTTGAAGCTTTCTATTAAAGAGAAATCTGATAAAATTCGGAATGATAAAGAAAACTGTTGGACCATGTTTTTTGTACAATTTCCTTCATAATTGGCTAAAAATTGGCCAATATGATTGATTTTAAATATCTATTGAGTGATTTAGATGGAAAATGATGAGATCTTTCCAGTATTCAAGAATTTTCCCGATACGTTTGTTAGTTTTTCCAATTTTTGAAGAAAATTAAATGGACTTTGATCAGTAATATAGGGCACAATTTTAAAGATAGAATTATGCACTCTTGTGTTTAGAAACATCTTGTAAGGGCGGAGGCCATAAAGCTCGCTTGAAAATTTTTTTGAAAATTACGTGATTTATTGGAAAATTTGGAATCCCATTTTCACCTGTTATTTACAGCTATTAAAATTAATTAATTTGACCGATAATTAGTATCAAAATATAGGAAAATCGATTTTCTTTCACGACCATATCATAATAATGAAAAATATTTGAAAAAAACATTGAGCTGGTATTTCTATGTTATTTCATATTACTGTCAACGGTTCACGATCAAAAAGAAATCTTACAAACTTTATAAATTCTGAAATTTTTATCTGCCATTTTGTTTTCAGTCTTAATTACAACAAATAAATTGATTCGTCGGGTTTTTGTAAGTCGAATTTGAACAAACACTATTAAACGATCTTGCTTAAATGATTTGGCAGTAACTGTCATCTACTTCTAATAAATGACAGTTACTATCATTTATGTTAAAGTAATTGGTTTGTGAAGAAATAAGATACTTTGACAAAACGTTTAACAGATGATAATAGTCATAATAATGTCACTTGATAAGATGACTGAAGTGGAATATTTGTGCTGTAGTAACGATTATATTATTTATCTTTTTCTAGTCATGTAAATTTCATTTAGTTGTAGGTAAAACGTTGATGCTCCAATTCGTATCAAACTTTTATTACTTGGTGAGCGAGTCAAAAAAAATTGAAAAATTTGTAAGACTGGAGATAATTTTATCAAAATTAGAACCTCTTAGCTCACTGAGAAATCAGTCAAACAACACTCGTTTTGGACTCGTTTTTCAAAAACGAGCAGAACACGCAAGACGCCTAAGAATGACTCGATGATCCTCTAAACATTGGTATTTTTTTTCGTTTTACTCAACTGCATTCTAAGAAAAATGGGAAAAATTTCCACCTATAGTATTGAAAAAAAGAAACACGAAAAAATTCAATGTTGATAGGATCTTTGAGTCATTTTAAGTCATTTTAAGTTAATGACGAGATCCTCACTTTTGAATTTCGGAAAAATTTTTGCACAGAAGTTCGTTTTGGGACCTCAGGAACCCATATCCACCATCCGTTGAAATTTTTATATATAACGATAACTGCCGTAAAAATACTCCAATCTTAATGAAACTTGGTACAACAATCGGCCTTTGGGATAGCTTGGATGAGTTCGTTGGCCAGACTGGTAGGGCCAACACTTTTGGAATAAGAGCTGAAGAAATGTTAAAAAAAATCATTTTCAATATTACATTTGCTTAGATTTTGATGAAAATTAAAATAACAGTAGAGCCGACCATTCTCTATGACCCAGAAAAAAAATCATCGAAATCGGTTCGTTGGATCGCATGAAAAATGCAAAAATCTCTTTATTGAGTATTAACAGTAAAATCGGATATCTCAGGTGGCTATATGTTCTGACAATTGATATTAGAAAAAAAATTGATAATCTCAGAGGCCAGCTAATTTTGACAGTTAATATTAGACGCAAGGCCTGTTAGATAATTTCGCTTGAAAAAATCAAGCAGGCCTTGATTAGACGTACTAGACAAACAACAAACTTAGAAACGAGTGAAATTTGAAATTTTATTTGTGTTTCTTATTGTTTGTGGATTAAAAGTATTTTTCAATAAAAATCATGAATATTAAAATAACATCGGGAAATGAATTTATTAGTTGATTCAATGTTATTAAAATATATTAATTGTCAGTATCATAAGAATGTTTTGCAATTAATATTTCAGTATATAGATACATAAAAAATTCGCTATATAAGGTACTTGCTGCCTTTGGAGATCTTTTTTATTTGAAAATCGCAACATCATCAGAAACGAGCATCTTTGGGCCAAATTCAAAATGAGCTACTAGGTTCTAATTCCGTTAAAATATTCTCAAGCGACCCTCCTATAAATCCTTGAAATGTTTTTCGAATCGCGAACCAACTAGATAATACTAATAATAAAAGATGTTTATGTAGAGGCTGACAGATAATTTCGATTCAAATGTCAATGACAGAATCTTGTTAGGATAGAGTGATTTATTAACTAAAGTTACAGAATACGAGTCAATGAAGCTACAGGCTATTCCGTATAGCCTAACATCTGGATAAAATAGTACTCATTTTAGTGTATTCTGTAAATTAATGTCTTTTATGACTCTGCTTCGTATTCTGTAACTTTTTAAAGACATTTTCTATCCACAATAGCTGTCATTTATTTCTAAATAAAAGTTAATGTCACCAGCACTTTTATAATTTTTTTTTATAGTAAGATAAGATACTCGACAAAGCTTTTAGAAGTAATAATAATAATAATCATAACGTCATGTAGTATGTGATGATTGAAATAAGATATTTGCGCTGTAACCTGCATAGTAGCTTTTTATTTATCACTTCCTAGTAATTTATTTTCTTCTAATTGTAGTTGACCAAAATATTAGAAAATGAAATTGTGGCGACTAAGAAAGACGACTTTGACCTTAATAACAATGATAGTGTCTTATTTAATAAAATTATATGTATCATTTCAGCCTCCATATTTCGATCGTGATTTCTTTTTTAAAATCGGTCTAATACATTTCCTGTTGTATTTTTTGTCTGATGAATGAATTTGATTTTTCAACAATGCGGAAAAAATACATATACAGTAGCCGCCATTACAATAATGAATTATCGTAAATCATCAGAATAATTGACGATAACTGTATATGAGATTTTGTTAATGTTCGAGAAATTTTTCAAAAAAGTTTTCTCTTTCAGAAAATATTTAATAAACTAAAGCTTATCAATGTATTCTGATAACAGAAATTTTCCAGAATTTATTTGGTTGCTAGACCCCAATTTTGTCTTAATATTACAGATATCTTACTTTCTTAATTATGAATAAAAGTAAAGTTCAAAAATTATTTTTTTGGAAAATTTAATAAAAACACAGAAATAGACGAATTGACTAGCGTCGAACACAAGACACAAATTAATGATAAATTAACGCATCGATTTTCGCCTATCTAAGCTATTTTATCTGTCTTTATGATAAAATTATACTATACAGGGTGATTCAAGAGGATGGGCCATTAAAAGTATAAGGAGTTCTAGTTATTGGAAGTTGATGTAGTTTGGTATGTAGCCATTATATTCACTGAATTTTCTCTAGAAATTATTTTCGTTGTTCTAGCTACCCTCCTTATATGGGGTAGTGAACCGTACTCTCTTATTTTAAATGAAATGGTATATTTTTTATTACATTTTTAAATTCTTTGATAAAATCGAAGGGGACTTTAATAATATGACCTATTGTCTAGGACTGGAAGTTTTTTAGATATTTCAGCTTTTAGTTCAGTTTTAAAATTTGCAGTGTTTAATTGAAAAATTCATATTTTTGAAGCTATAGCATTTGAAATGTTGAAACTTGGAACCTAAGTAGTAAAAATAATGTTCTTTTTGCCAATTTAAACAAAATTCAATTGCCTTTCAGCGTTTAGCTGAAATAAATTTCTTTTCAGGCGATTTTCAAACTATAATATCTTGCTTATTTTAAATGGAACACCATATTTTTTATTAAATGGTTGGATAGAAAAAAAAATTCTACTTCAGCCTGTATTAACATTCCCTATATCTATCTTTGATAGGTATAGGGAATGTTAGATATTTAAAATCAATCATATTGGCCAATTTTTAGCCAATTATGAAGGAAAATGTACAAAAAAACATGGTCCAACAGTTTTCTTTATCATTCCGAATTTTATCAGATTTTTCTTTAATAGAAAGCTTCAGGACATGCACCTTGAAATGCTCTATCCAACGCACGTTTTAATTTCACAATATCTTAAAAAATAAGCGAAATATCGTTGTTTGAAAATTGATAAATTTCGCACGCTGAATCGATCTCATAGTACAATATACCCTTAAGGACATGATTCATATCCAAATAAGGTATAAACAAATGGTTTATTTATAAATAAAAATCTTTACTTACATTTTTATAGTAAAATTGTAGAAATTTTAAGAGTTCTTCTTTCTAGAAACCGATATATTTTCCAACAATACAAAAATTTAATGATACAACAAACAAAAAAGACAGTTCACAATCAAATAACAGTTAACACTAAAATGTCGGATATTTAATACACACACGATTAGAAAGTTTACCCCCATTTAAACACTTTAATAACTCGATAAACAGAAAGAGTAGAACTTGTATTGTGATAAGTTATCTTTAATAATTTAATCATCAAAAATCCTAAAAATATTTTGGTATTGACTGATTTATATTATTTCAATTAATTTATTATGCATTGATACCCAAGGATGGTAAGCTTTTAACTTTACCATTTTGACTACCGAATCAACATAACAAGAAGTATTTACATTGTTTTATGAACTCTTTAATTATATTTATATAATTATATTTGTATAATGTAACATTTTTGAGTCCCGATAAGGACAATTTGGATGTTATATCGAAAAATTACACATTTATACAATTTGATAGTGATTATTTTATTACGCGCTATCAAATTATATTCTATTTTATTAAAATAATAATTTTTTAGATTTGTTTGAGAGTTTAGATGAAAATTTTGATATAAATAAAATGTCTCAAAACACCCAACTTCAAATGTTAGAAGAATTTTTGAAATGGCGACGTTTTAATTGTAAACACATTTTTGGAACACAAGGATTAAAAAAAATATTGAATTATCCAAAAAAAATTCAATTTGATTTAATTCTATACGATATAACATTAGGCTACTGTTTATATCCGTTAATTATTAAATTTAATTATCCACCAACAATTGGGGTGACTGCTTGCTTATTACCAACTTATATTTATGGAATAGTGTGATGTGTGTATTGTATTTTCATTAGGAACACTAATACGAGCAGATATATTAAGCAACAGACAAAAGAATATCTTTCTGGAAGCATTTAGCCGAATGAATGAAACAATTATTTGGAAATATGAAAGTCAACTAGATAATGTTCCAGAAAATGTTATCATTCGTAAATGGATACCACAAAGTGATCTCTTAAGTAAGTCGGTTCAAAAATAGTTCAATTTTTTATAATAAATTAAGAGATTTAAGCCCATCGAAATGTTAAATTATTCATCGGTCATAGTGGAGTTTCAAGTACTCAAGAAGCATTCTATCATGGAGTATCCACAATTATTGTACCATTCATTGTTGATCAGTATCATAACGCTCATCGTATCGTTCAAAAACAGGTTGGTCTAACTATTAATATCAATCAAATCACACCCGATTATGTTTACAATACAATTGGAGAAGTCCTCGATAATCCCATGTAAGTTCAACTTTCTTTAATAAAAACTTTTCTACATTAAGAATTTATTTTAAAAATTTTAGTTATGGGAGAAATATGAAGAAAATATCAGAGAGAATCCATGATCAGCCACAAAAACCAATGGAACGAGCTATCTTTTGGATTGAGTATACATTAAGACATGGTAGTGAAGATTGTTTATCACCAAAAGCAAGAGATATGCCTTATTATCAATCTGAAGTAATCGACATAATTGCATTTCTTTCAATATTGTTAATATTAATTTTAATTATATTTTTGAAAATAATTAGAACTTATTAGAAAATAATTTATTAAAATTTAATTTACTTTTTGGTAATTTATCAGCAAGCCATGCCCATAATTCAATACGTAAAGTTGGTGAGCCCCCAGCTAAAGCATCACCAATCATTTCATTTTCAAAAAACTCTTTATAACCACATTGTTCACTATATGCTGTAATTGTATCATGTGCTGTTGTTCTCATCCAACTTTTATTATCACCTAAATTTTGTAAAAAATGCGGAAAGAATACTTTAATATACTGTTTACATGGTGGGCCCATAACTTTAGCAATTTGTTGTAACAACCTGGATTGCCAGTACGGTATATTAGACCTCCTTGAATACTGTATATTTATATAATTAATGGAAATATCCAAAATAATGCTAAAAACCTATTTGCAACAAAGTTGCAGCTTCTAAAGATGAGTGTTGTATATTTGTTTAACAAATGGAAAAATCGAAAATAGTAAATAGAACACTCTAGATGAAATTGCAACTTTGTAACAATTTTTAATCGAAATAGTTTAATTAGCAACGCCCATATTCATGATGTCAGAATTAATGTAATTGGTCATTTGAGTCAAAATCTGGTATGGGAGATCCCAAAATTTAGGGTGAGGGTAGTTACGGGGATAGGCCTATAAAAAGGGAAAACTTGGTCTCAGCAAAGAATTAATTCGCACTAAGTAGTAAAAGTTCAGCAAGTAATTAATTAGCATCAAAAGTAAGAGCATTAATTCAATTAGAATCGAGCAGTTAAAATTAAGAAATAAGAAGTAAAGTCAATTAATTAATTGAGAAAGTTGAAAAATTAATAAGTTAATTAAAAGAAGTTTCTACCATGGTCTGTTTGAGCGTACATTCATTCTTTCCATCTCTTCATTATATTTTTGGGGATGTGCCCTTTTTAGATGTTGGCGTTGCCCTATGAGGCTGGCGAAAGGACGGCGACATTGGGAGCAGATGAAGGTCTCTTCCGGAGGTGCACCCTTGCAGTAGTACCGCTGATGTGCCTTTAAGGCTGGACTAGTTGAGAAAGTTTTCAAACAAACACAACCGAACTCCTCCATGATGCTTATTTTTAAACTGCAGAGAGTCACAGAAGATCGTTGCGACAGATCTACAGCAAAATTTGTCGACAGGTAGCTGAAAGTCACTCCTTCCAGCTATTTAATCAGTGTTTGAAATAATTTCCTGCCGAAATCAGACACCTGTGTTAGGTTTAACGCCGGAAGCGTCGAGAGCGGACAATCACAACATAAAAACAGATTACGTGGACAAACTCTCTTCTTAGATGAAAGAACTGAGGCTGCAGTACCGCGACGCGGATGACGCGGGCGACAGCAGGCAGAAGCCCCAGTGGCCTCTACCGTAGAGCTGTCGCGATGGAAACGATCGATTGATAGGTTTACAGCCACAATATAGTCCACGTTGGCCAGTCTGTAGTTGATGGATTTAAGGTTGAGCTTGGCCTCTACAGATGGATATCGCAATGGAAACGATAACGACGCTGCCAACAGTAACGCCACGTTTCACTGAAGCATAAAGCTGAGAAAATCTTCAGAAAATCTCAACATATCGTTGAAAAATCGAAGAGACGTTAGCCACCTGTATGCCTACCAGTCACGCTACATTAAGCGACATCTGCCGGCCAGGGTTTGAGACTTAATGCGTGGTGACAAACAGCAGAAAAGTCGAAATTGTGTCACATACTGATGACAAATTGGACCAATCCAGCTGCTCGATTTACGAAGAGTAGTCGTTATACACAGTGATATTGTTGAAATGTAGTGGTGAAACCAGATTTTAAATATTTTCAACGGTTACTTAATTGTCCGCGAATACACATAAATTATCAGCACTTTGACACAAAAGTTGGTTAGAAAATGTTTAAAAAGCGTCCCCAAGTTAATAGATTGCGAAAAAACGACAAAAATCCAATAATATTTTGGGTCACACTGTATACTAAATATTTAAAACAACCCTGTATATTTCTTAAAATTTTTATCAAAGTAAACACCGTTATCGCTGGTATCACTGATAGGTGAATTACTCACGTAATATCAACGGCACAATCATGAAATTCACAGGGTATGTTCAGTTTTCAATGCTCTTTCAAACGATACCAGTTTGATCCCGGTCCGATCACTATTACGTAAGTTATTGCGATATCACAGAATTCGCGAACCGCTGAAGCGATAAGGACCAAACTTGGTATAAACAATCTATTATGTAAGGTTAGTGTCCCAGTCAAGTTTCATTGTTATCGGTTCAATCGTTTAAGAATTATCGACGACGAAAGTTCACAAAAAACGGCGAAGTTAGAAACTCGCGAACCGCTCATGCGATAAGAACCAAACTCAACACGAAAGGTCTATTACACAAAGAAGTTAATTAAGTTAGAAATAAAAGTTAAAGTTTAATTGTGGTATTTTGGTGAAATCTGAAATTCAGAAAATAAAGAGAGTCAAAGTTGAAGAATTAAAAGAAAAGAAAAGAAAAGAAACTGCTGAGACCAAGCCCCGTCAATACCCGCTACCTGGTGAACAATCGTGGAGAAAAGTTAAGTACCAGTTTATCTGTATTCAATTTCCAACAAATTACTTACTTGATGTTAAATTTGTTAGAATCACTAGTAAACAAGTGTACCGATTAATAGTATACCGTGTCCGCCCCGTAAATGAATCATTAATATAACTATAATCGTTGCCAAATAACTTTGGTCTTCGAATACTGACGAGTGAACTAATAATTGTCACTTAAAAAGAAATGCCACATTATAAATTCAAGCAGTTAGACAAAGATGCCAATACGTTTCATTACGGCGACTGATGGCGACCGGAGGTTAAAGTTATTTGGCGACGACTATAGTATTAATTTCCTTTTTGTTTAATATCTGTATTTAATTATTGTTATTATTATATTGCATAAAATTTATAATTTTGTTTAAATTTACAAAGGGTTGTCTGTTACCCTACCTTTAACCCCTTTTCTTAACAGACTGGTGGCAGCGTTTTACCCCCTTGAAAAATTCGAAATTTCCAACAACAACAACAACAGATATTTGTGTTGTTGATATTGCTGAGAGATTTGGTGATCCAAAAAATGGTTGTTTAGTTAGTGAAACAATGACATCAATTGCTGAAGCAACAAGTTTCTCACATGTATCTGTACAAATGTTTGAATCTGCATTCAATCAAAAAAATCCAAAAGTTATACAAGAATGTCTATTGTGGTTGTCGAATGCTATCAAAGAATTTGGATTCAGGTTAGTCAATTATTTAATTTAATTTAATTTTTAAAAATATATTTAAAATTACAGTAATCTAAATCCTAAATTATTTATTGATAATGCAAAGAAAGGATTATCTTCAACAAATCCGAGTGTACGACAAGCTGCTATAACTTTTTGTGGTGTACTTTACCTCTATATGGGTGCATCAGTTAATATTTTTTTTGAAAATGAAAAACCTGCTTAACGTGATCAAATCACATCAGAATTTAATAAATATGAAGGTAAAAAACCACCAATACCAACAAGAGGTACAGTTAAAAATTCTGCAAGTTCAAATAGTTTAGATAATTTAGATAATGATGAGATTGTTGGTGAGACAGAAAATATACAACCAAATCTACAAGATTTAATACCAAGAGTTGATATTAGTAGTCAAATTACTGAATCATTAATTAACGAAATTGAAGATAAAAATTGAAAAGTATTAAACCAAATTTGGGTGATTTACCACAAGCATTAGCACATCGTTTATGTGATAGTAATACGAAAATTGCTCAAACAGCATTGAATATCTGTGAACAATGTAACCACACGGGGTTCAAGGGGGTAAAACGCTGCCACCAGTCTGTTAAGAAAAGGGGTTAAAGGTAGGGTAACAGACAACCCTTTGTAAATTTAAACAAAATTATAAATTTTATGCAATATAATAATAACAATAATTAAATACAGATATTAAACAAAAAGGAAATTAATACTATAGTCGTCGCCAAATAACTTTAACCTCCGGTCGCCATCAGTCGCCGTAATGAAACGTATTGGCATCTTTGTCTAACTGCTTGAATTTATAATGTGGCATTTCTTTTTAAGTGACAATTATTAGTTCACTCGTCAGTATTCGAAGACCAAAGTTATTTGGCAACGATTATAGTTATATTAATGATTCATTTACGGGGCGGACACGGTATACTATTAATCGGTACACTTGTTTACTAGTGATTCTAACAAATTTAACATCAAGTAAGTAATTTGTTGGAAATTGAATACAGATAAACTGGTACTTAACTTTTCTCCACGATTGTTCACCAGGTAGCGGGTATTGACGGGGCTTGGTCTCAGCAGTTTCTTTTCTTTTCTTTTCTTTTCTTTTATTTCTTCAACTTTGACTCTCTTTATTTTCTGAATTTCAGATTTCACCAAAATACCACAATTAAACTTTAACTTTTATTTCTAACTTAATTAACTTCTTTGTGTAATAGACCTTTCGTGTTGAGTTTGGTTCTTATCGCATGAGCGGTTCGCGAGTTTCTAACTTCGCCGTTTTTTGTGAACTTTCGTCGTCGATAATTCTTAAACGATTGAACCGATAACAATGAAACTTGACTGGGACACTAACCTTACATAATAGATTGTTTATACCAAGTTTGGTCCTTATCGCTTCAGCGGTTCGCGAATTCTGTGATATCGCAATAACTTACGTAATAGTGATCGGACCGGGATCAAACTGGTATCGTTTGAAAGAGCATTGAAAACTGAACATACCCTGTGAATTTCATGATTGTGCCGTTGATATTACGTGAGTAATTCACCTATCAGTGATACCAGCGATAACGGTGTTTACTTTGATAAAAATTTTAAGAAATATACAGGGTTGTTTTAAATATTTAGTATACGGTGTGACCCAAAATATTATTGGATTTTTGTCGTTTTTTCGCAATCTATTAACTTGGGGACGCTTTTTAAACATTTTCTAACCAACTTTTGTGTCAACGTGCTGATAATTTATGTGTATTCGCGGACAATTAAGTAACCGTTGAAAATATTTAAAATCTGGTTTCACCACTACATTTCAACAATATCACTGTGTATAACGACTACTCCTCGTAAATCGAGCAGCTGGATTGGTCCAATTTGTCATCAGTATGTGACACAATTTCGACTTTTCTGCTGTTTGTCACCACGCATTAAGTCTCAAACCCTGGCCGGCAGATGTCGCTTAATGTAGCGTGACTGGTAGGCATACAGGTGGCTAACGTCTCTTCGATTTTTCAACGATATGTTGAGATTTTCTGAAGATTTTCTCAGCTTTATGCTTCAGTGAAACGTGGCGTTACTGTTGGCAGCGTCGTTATCGTTTCCATTGCGAGATCCATCTGTAGAGGCCAAGCTCAACCTTAAATCCATCAACTACAGACTGGCCAACGTGGACTATATTGTGGCTGTAAACCTATCAATCGATCGTTTCCATCGCGACAGCTCTACGGTAGAGGCCACTGGGGCTTCTGCCTGCTGTCGCCCGCGTCATCCGCGTCGCGGTACTGCAGCCTCAGTTCTTTCATCTAAGAAGAGAGTTTGTCCACGTAATCTGTTTTTATGTTGTGATTGTCCGCTCTCGACGCTTCCGGCGTTAAACCTAACACAGGTGTCTGATTTCGGCAGGAAATTATTTCAAACACTGATGAAATAGCTGGAAGGAGTGACTTTCAGCTACCTGTCGACAAATTTTGCTGTAGATCTGTCGCAACGATCTTCTGTGACTCTCTGCAGTTTAAAAATAAGCATCATGGAGGAGTTCGGTTGTGTTTGTTTGAAAACTTTCTCAACTAGTCCAGCCTTAAAGGCACATCAGCGGTACTACTGCAAGGGTGCACCTCCGGAAGAGACCTTCATCTGCTCCCAATGTCGCCGTCCTTTCGCCAGCCTCATAGGGCAACGCCAACATCTAATAAGGGCACATCCCCAAAAATATAATGAAGAGATGGAAAGAATGAATGTACGCTCAAACAGACCATGGTCGAAACTTCTTTTAATTAACTTATTAATTTTTCAACTTTCTCAATTAATTAATTGACTTTACTTCTTATTTCTTAATTTTAACTGCTCGATTCTAATTGAATTAATGCTCTTACTTTTGATGCTAATTAATTACTTGCTGAACTTTTACTACTTAGTGCGAATTAATTCTTTGCTGAGACCAAGTTTTCCCTTTTTATAGGCCTATCCCCGTAACTACCCTCACCCTAAATTTTGGGATCTCCCATACCAGATTTTGACTCAAATGACCAATTACATTAATTCTGACATCATGAATATGGGCGTTGCTAATTAAACTATTTCGATTAAAAATTGTTACAAAGTTGCAATTTCATCTAGAGTGTTCTATTTACTATTTTCGATTTTTCCATTTGTTAAACAAATATACAACACTCATCTTTAGAAGCTGCAACTTTGTTGCAAATAGGTTTTTAGCATTATTTTGGATATTTCCATTAATTATATAAATATACAGTATTCAAGGAGGTCTAATATACCGTACTGGCAATCCAGGTTGTTACAACAAATTGCTAAAGTTATGGGCCCACCATGTAAACAGTATATTAAAGTATTCTTTCCGCATTTTTTACAAAATTTAGGTGATAATAAAAGTTGGATGAGAACAACAGCACATGATACAATTACAGCATATAGTGAACAATGTGGTTATAAAGAGTTTTTTGAAAATGAAATGATTGGTGATGCTTTAGCTGGGGGCTCACCAACTTTACGTATTGAATTATGGGCATGGCTTGCTGATAAATTACCAAAAAGTAAATTAAATTTTAATAAATTATTTAATTTTTTTTTTTTAATAAAATTAAAATCTAGTTCCAGTTAAATCAATTCCAAAAGAAGAATTATTAGTGTTCTTTCTTCGGTTTCTCCCCTCTCGTTCTCTCCATCTTTTGCCTCATTCTCTTTCTCTCTCTCTCTCTCGCCACCTGTTTTTTCTTACCTTTTTTTCTATCCTTCTTTTTACTTTCTCTCTGTTTCTTACATTTTCTTCTGCATTTCATTCTTTCTTTAACTTCTTTGCATGTAACTACATGAGAACAGTATCCTTACTAATTCAAAGCACGAGCCGGCTCTGTTTATTCAAGTTTAGACATACCTAGAACAATAATTGATAGACATATATAAGATAAGGCACATATAAATACACAAGAATTCCAGTTAAAAGTAGTTGGAGAAATAGAGATGTTAACCAATTAAAAAACAATAATGAAGGAGATGTAAACTATTCAATGGCGTGGAAATAATCACATACTTTTGATTGAATCTAAAATAATATAAAAAAAGTCATTCTTCCTTGAGTACAATAGCTCACTTGTTGAGTTATTAATAAAACAAAAATAATACTATAGAAATGTAATGTAATTAAAAAATTAATCTAAATACTTATTTGTTTCACATAAAAAGTCGTACACACTATTAATCATTTAAATACAATTTAAATTTACCGAGCAGGCGTGGCTAGACTAGAGACGAACGTGCTTTATCTCAACTATGTCCTTTAATTGAGGGCGGTCATTACAATGTAACATAATCTTAACAGGTCAGAATTTGGGTAGAAAGATATTCAATCAGAAGAAGGGGGTGGGGTTACTGATGCTGTTTTAGGTATTTACTTGAATAAAAAGATAGTTTCTACAAATTTGTTTCTTCTTATCCTCACGATAGAAACAACCTAACTTCCACACTAACAAAAATATGTGAAATTCTCGTTCAAGCCTCGGTCTCTTTTTTAAATCGCCACTGTACATTAGATTCTTGAACATGTCTATAATAAATTTTAATTAAATTTTATTTAATTATTTGTTTTAGTTGAATTTATGGGGCAATAAATGTGATTTATCATTATCAAATGGTGTTGTAAATGTTGTAAATCATCAATTATCAATTCTGGATGAATTAAATGCGTATATTTTAGCAGATGATTCGGAAAAAATTTGGGAAACAATCAATGATAATTCAACTAATTCAAAAATTATTGGTAATTTTATCATTGAATAAAATTATTATAATTTTTAATGTATTTTTAAATAAATTTTTCTTTTAAATTCCAGATATAGTTTTTGATAATGCTGGTTATGAATTATTTACTGATTTATGTATAGCTGATTATTTAATATCATTGAAATTTGCTGAGAAAATTCGATTTTACGTTAAAACAATTCCATGGTTTATATCGGATGTAATGCGAAATGATTTCTTTTGGTTTTTAAATCAATTAAAAATACATTCAGATGAAAATTTAAAAATTTTATCTAAACGATGGTTTAATTATATTGAGAATAAACAATGGTTAATTATAGAAAATGATTTTTGGACATTACCATTTGATTATTCACAAATGAAAATTAAAAATATTCAACTTTATCAACAATTAAGTGAATCGAAATTTGTGATATTTAAAGGTGATTTAAATTATCGTAAATTATTTGGTGAAAAGAATTGGTAACCGACAACATCAATTGAAGATGGTTTACAAGGTTTTCATCCAACAAAATTAGCAACTTTACGTACAATTAAAGCTGATATTGTGTGTGGTTTAAAGGTTGGTGTTGCAGAAATGGCAAAAGCTAGAAATAACAAATGGATGGAAACTGGTGAATTTGGTTTAATTCAATTTTGTGGTAAAATAGTTCCAGTACAATAATTTTATTGATTTTCATATATTTTTGTTGAGTATAGTTTATTTTTTGTTGAAATTCATTTACAAATAAATAAAAAATATATTTGGTTTGTTAAACTTAAACGATCCAGCGTTTATGCCCGTATTTATTGTGCGATCCATTAAATTCGTTATCAGAGTTAGCGTTGAAACTGACAAGGCATGTCTTGGATTGAATCATCACGACAAACGGCACATTTAATGACAATTTTAATACAGAAATATGATGGTTCAATCAAGGACATGCCTTGTCAGTTTCAACGCTAACTTTGATAACAAATTTAATGGATCGCACGATATAAACCGATCTCAGACACGGTCTCAAGTCTACTTATTGTTTTGTAATCAAAAGCACAAATGGTAATAACGTTTTTTGCTTTTAACTTCAATTAACTTCCAAAATCATCCCCTATTTCATCCCCTTATTGGTAGGATTTCCGAAATCGATAGATCATGTGTTTATAGTTTTCTATTCAAAAACCAAAATGACAATATTTCTTGGTGTTAACTTCAAAAATGACAGAATTCCCATCCAAACCTTCATTCCCTATTTCACTCCCTTAAAGGTGGAATTTAAAAAAAGGCTGCAACATATTTCTATTTATTTCTTATAAAAAGCATAAATATAAATTTTCATGCTTCTAGTTTGAAAAATGATGACTTTCCATTCAAAATTTCATGCAATATTCACCCCTTAGGGGTGGAATTCTCAAAAATGCTTAAACGATTACTTGTTGCTTTGTAATAAAAAGACCAAATAGTAATAACGTTTCATACTTTCAACTTAAAAGAACTTCAAAAATCATCCTCATTTCCTTCCCCAAAAGGGTGGGACTTTCTAAAATGATAGATCAAGCGTTTAATATTTTCTATTTTAAGGCCTGAATAATAATAATATTTCTTGTTATCACTTTCAAAAATGACAGAACTCCCATACAAACACCTTCATTTTCTATTTAAACCCCCTTAAGAGTGTAATTTAAAAAAAACACTGGAACACGTATTTACTTATGTCTGATCGAAAGTATAAATAAAAACTCTTATGCTTCAAAAATGACGGAGTTCCGTATAAACTTTCAACCCCTATTTCACCCCTTTGAGGATATATTTAAAAAAAACCGCTGAAACACGTATTTATTCTGATCAAAAGCACAAATATAAAGTTTCATGCTTCTAGCTTCAAAAAATGACGGATTTCCCTATAAACTCTCAACCCCTATTTCATCCCCTTAAAGGCGTAATTTTAAAAATGCTGAAAGATGTATTTATTTATTTCTGATAAAAAGCATAAATTTAAAGTTTCATGCTTCTAGCTTCAAAAAGAAATTTTGAACCCCTATTTTACCCCTTTAGGGGTAGAATTTTCAAGAATCCTTTCTTAGTGGGTGTTTACGTTATGAAAGGACCCTACTGGACAAATTTCATGTATTTATCTGCAATAGTTTACGCTCGGCCATGATGAATCAGTCAGTCAGGACAAACAATTTTATACATGGTGATTCACGTTGGACGAAATTTTTTTACGACAACTCCCATTATTTGGCAAGAGATTGGAAAAATATTTCAAGGATTTATAGGAGGGCGCCTAGTGAATATTTTAACAAAATTAGAACCTTGTAGCTCATTTAAAAGTTGGCCAAAAATCGTTCGTTTTGGACAAGGTTGCGATTCTCAAAAACGAACTTAACACACAGAACGACCTAGAATGACTCGAGGATCCTCCAAACATTGACTTTTCCCTTTTTCTCCATTGCATTCTAGAAAAAAAGCAAAGAATTCCTTCCTATTCCAGAATAAAATTAAGAAAAATGAAAAACATCAATATTGGCATGGTCTACGAATCGTTCTTATTGTTAGTCGTTTTGTGTGCTTTGCTCATTTTTGAAAATCGCAACATTGTCAGAAACAATGGTTTTTTGACCAACTTCCAAATAAGCTATAAGGTTCTAATTTTGTTAAAATGTTCTCAGGAAACTTCTATATAAACCCTTGAAATTGTTTTTAAATCGCTCGCCAAATAATGGGAGTCACTATTAGAACTTTTCGTCCGACGTGAATCATCCTTTATATATGACTCACTCGCAGCGAAATAAGGTCAATTTCGTCGAAATGAAGGTTATGTACGTTCCATTCGAAGTGAACCACTCACTGAGCTATTGTAGGGAGAGTAATTAACTCCAAAAAGGACCACGCTTCCTTGATGTTACTAGGCAGGAAGGGAGAAATCCCATCGTACTTCTCGAAGAAAGAGCTGGGGGTAGAAAAATAATTCGAACTGAGGCTTTCGATCATGCTATCTTCTTCTACATAATATTAAATTTGTATTTGTTTCCTTTTTTATAACTGTAAATTATGAAATTAACCCCTAAGAAATATCTCAAATTTACATGAACACTGTCGACTGTAGAATTATTTAAGCTCCGCCCAGCTCGAAGGGTCTTGAGAACAGCTCGCATGGGCTACGCTCGAATTGTAAATTTACAAAATTCCAAATGCGCAAGCCAGGAGACATGAAAATTATCCGATTTTGAAAAGAAATCTCATGAAAAGGGCTCGCTTTAGGGGGGGGGGGCAAGCCGGACATTTGCCCGGGGCGCGAGGATTTAAGGTCACCATTTTGGCTATAAGTGTGAGAAAAATAATGATGTGTTGAGTACTCGAGTGATAGAAAGTTTTGCATATCCACTGTTTTTGTTCCTTTGTTTCCGGTTGCCTCAAAGCCACAGTGGAATGTAGACTGCACAAACGTTTCCAGTCGCCTCCAAGCCACAGCGTAATGTAGACAGAACAAAACGGCGCCGGTTGCTTCAAAGCCACAGCGGAGTATGACAGCATAGCAATGTTATCGTTCGCCTTAGGACCACAGTAGAACAAAAGCGGATTATCGGATTCTACAGTCGCCACAAGCCACAGTAGAGAAATTGCTCAAGGCTCGACTTTTTTTGTTTTCCGAGACTTGGAACATGGCCATCATCCAAGGCTCGAACCATTGTGCACCCAATGTTCAGCCAAGGCTTGGAACATTGGCATGACGAGTTACCAAGGCTTGCTCCATGGTATGCCGAATGGTTCCTTCCAACTAGGGGATGTAGTTGATTATAAATAGAATTCTTCTAAATCTTCACCTTGACGTTTTTATTACAACAAAAAATCTAGTAACTAGATGTCATACTTTGACGCTCTTTCAAATTTAAATAAAAATCATTAAAAGTACTAAAAGAAATGAGTAGAATCGTATCATTTCATGAAGATAAATGTTTAATTCTCTTAAAAAATGATGATAAGCTTGATTCGATTTATGGGCAAATCAATGGTTTTAAAAAACATATCAAACCGATGATTGAAAATTGTTTAAATGGTTGTAATTGTACACTTTTTGTTTATCGACATTCAACAATTAATAAAACTTTTACAATAATTGATGATATTAATTCGAAAGGTATTATTTCGAATACATTTCAATATTTATTTGATCGTATGAATCAATTAGATAAAAATAGAAAATTTACAGTTTCTATATCGTATTTAGAAATTTGTAATGGAGAATCAAATAATTTATCAACAAATGAATCTAATAGAAAAATAATACGAGAACGTATTAGTGATGTTAATAATTTAGAACAATTCTTTATTGATTCATCAAAACTAATTAATAATGAGAGAAATGTTAGAAAATCGCATACATGTTGTACAATTTCAATTGCATCTATTCAAAATAATATTAGAATATTTAGTAAATTGAATTTAATTAATGTAGTTGGTCAATGAAATAATGATAATTATACAGAAACTCTTAAACAGGAAATTAATCGTTTGGAAACAAAGATTTCCACATTATCATTACAAGAAAATAACGTGAAAATCACTGATGGACGACAATTTATCAAATTGCAAGACGAATTTAAAACGATTGAAATTGAAACGAATAATTTAAAAAAGAAAATCTTGATTGTAAAACATCGACTTTTTCAAAAAGAACAACAAAATTTCGATCGTTATTTTCGTCGATTAGATTACAAATGGAAACGGAAAAATCAAGAACATATGAAAATTAAAGAAAATTGTCTAAATTTACAAAATGAAAATGAAATGATTACAGAACAAATCGATGAAATTGAGAAGTCTCTAGATGAAATTCAACGAAAATCACTTTATAATTATCATGAACATCAACGTGCTATTGATAATTTAAGATTACGTAAACGTTTCCTATTACGTAAATTACAATTAGCTACAGTGATTATTAATTATTATATACCTGATAAATATTTAAAAATGATAATTATGAATAATTTCGATACGAATAAGTTTTATAATAATGATCATTATCGTTTAAATAATTGTCGATTTATACGAAATAAATTGAATGAAATTCCATATAAACAAAGTACGAAATTGATAAAAACTGATAGACACTCAGTTTATAAAAAATACTCAAAAACGAAGGAAGATAATTGTAATGATGAAATGTTTTAAAACAGTTGTATCCAATCTGTTTACATAAAAATTTTAATTTTGTTCTTTTTTTTCTAAATTGTTTACAGTACAGCTCATAACTTTTGAACGGATTGACGGATTGAAATAATCTTTACGGCATTCAAAAGAGTTCCACCAAACTTAAATTTCGTGTAAATTTGAACCGATTCGGCCCGATAGGTTTTGAGAAATTCCAAAAAAACCGAAAAATTTCTTTTGTTAAAATAATGTTTTTTCAAAATAACTATTGAGCTGCTGTACCGATCGATTCCATAATCTAATCAGCTCTTGACCTTAGCTAATGACGTCGAATGCCGTTTGAACGATCAAAATCGTTTGATTCGTTCATGAGTTATCGTTGTCGAAACATGTCGAAAAAAGTGTTTTTTAAACATAACCTCAAAATTATTCAACCAATCAAATTTATACTCCTTACAGTATTTTTGGAGCTTCAAAAACTGTGTTGAATACCACAAAGCTCGTCCAAATCCGTTGATTTGTTCGCGAGATATCGTTGTCGAAAAATTTCGAAAAAACGTTTTTTCAACATAACTTCAAAATTCTTTAATTAATCAAATTTGTACCTCTCACAAT
>JBCDWK010000019.1:0-21000 GCA_039776855.1 Mylabris sibirica | reverse complement strand
CTATTCAAGCCTGCAAGGCCACTGTGTACCGTGCACCCCTATTTCAAGAAACAAGTTCGTTATCTAAAAAATCATCACCATAAGCTCTGTTATGAGTATGGTGCGATTGAACAGGATAAAGTGGGTGTTATCCTGAGCAAGCACCTTGTGGAGCAGCCTGTAGACGTAATATACGTCAAAGGTGCCATCAAAAGAAACTTTCTTCTGCAAACTCTGGGCAACCAGTGTCCAAGGATCATAGACCTAGACATCAAAGGCAATTGTCCTAGATTGCCTCAAGAATTCACAATGTGCATGAACCACTACGACCCTATAACGAACTGTTCCTGGAACAATGTAAAGTTTATATACAAATGGGTGTTTGAGGAACCACCTTAGTAAGAGTGTGTTCAATATCAATCTTACTTCAGTTCTTACTATTACTAATACTATAAGTTATCAAATTTTATCATCATAAGCTGTGTTATGAGTATGGTATGATTGAACAGCAAAAAGTGGGTGATATCCTAAGAAAGCACTTTGTGGAGCAGCCTGTAGGCGTGATATACGTCAAAGATGTCGTCAAAAGAAACTTTTTTTATCCAAACATTGAGTAACAGTTGCCCAAGAGTCATCGACTTATATGTTAAAGGCTATTGTCTAAAGTTGCCTCAATCACTACGACCCTGTAGCTTACTGCACATGAAACCATGTAAAGTTCCTATACCAATGGGTTGCTTCGGCCCTCACTAAATCACACGCACGCACACACACACACACACACACACACACACACGCGCACACACACACCCACACACACGCACACACACGCGCACACACACACACACACACACACACACACACACACACACACACACACACACGTTGAGAGAAAGCTGTGACTTTTAAGGAGCTTATGGATAATGTCCCAATAACATATTCATTATCATCTCTATGTTTTCTACGCATCAAATGCCATTTACAGACTTATCGTTACCTATAGCATTGTTAGATCATTCATAGTGTATACTGTCTTCAGGGTTCAATCAAACAATACATCAATATTCGACTGAGTTTTGTTTTTTTATTAATCGATTGAGGAACTATTCAATTTCAAATTTTTGTTATATAGGAAGGATATAATCAAACAAAATATAAATATTCAACTAATGTTTATTATTGAACAAAAGAGTAATTAATCAATTTTAAATTATTGTATCATCATCAAAACTTATCACCATAGGTCTTGGCTCAATAAGTCTTCCGTTGCGTCTGACAATTCTTCTTCTTTTTGTTCCGTTCGTTTTTCATATATCTGTTTTTGTGAATTTTCATGACGTTCAGGTTCTTGCCGATGTTGCTGTTGTTGAAATTGGGTGGCTGAGTTATTTTGCTTTTGCTGCTCCCGTAGCAGCTCATACCTGTGACACCTTTGAATATGCTTATGTAGACGTTCTGTACGAACAATGTGGTAGCGATTAAAAGGACATATAGCTAAGTCTGAAAGATAAATCCAAATTATTTGTAGTTGTAAGCTATGAGCACTTGAGGAAAAGTATTTATCACCTTCCATTAACGTCATCATCCGAGGATTGTAGCACACGAATGGACAACCGCAAGGGCACGCACCACTGTATGCTACAACAAATTTACGTAGTTCTCAAGAAATGTGTTATTTTGATTATAGGTAGAACTTACCATTTCCGTTTGTATTCATATTTGCAGGAAAATGTAGCGCAAACTGATTACGAGGAAGCTTATCTCACGTATCGAAAATTGTTTGACAGAGGTTACACACCTAATTGGTTCAATGAAATTTTCACCGTTAGAAAAGTACAACTTACTAATCCCACTACCTATCTGCTGAAAGATGAGGATGATCAAAATATAGTTGGAACTTCAAAAAGTCAAGCATCCCAATGTATTTTTAGTAGAGAAAATTCATAAAAGAAAGGGAAATAGACTGCTTGTAAAATGGCTCGGATTTGATAAGAAACTCAACAGCTGGATTAGCAAAAGTAGCCTAACATAGTGAAATGTAAATGAAACAATATAAATAAAGCACATCAATATCAATGATTTTTATTTAATTTTCTACAAATACATTAAATAATTCCGTACACAGATCGGGTTAACATTATACACAATTTGCCAACAATTAGTCCTATGGTTAACCAAAAGAGAATTAAGCCTATTACAGCAAACATCATGACACCAACATCTTGATAACCACATTGAGTGATCCATGCACAGTCGTTCATTGAGATATATTCACCTTTATCAAAATTCTCACTAACTACTGTTTGCCATTCACTATCAGTATATGTTTGATTTGGCAACAAGTAGCGTATTTTAAATGAAACTATATCATGTTCCTTATGTATTGATAATGTACACATTCCTGCATAAATATCCATTTTACCCCATTTATTAGGCCATGTCTTATTGAAGGTGTTGCTATAGTCAACTGTTGCAAAGCACGCCGATATATCAAAAGGAATTGATGTGAATAATGTGTGGTTGACGAGTACACTCGTTACAATGAAGAGCTGCGATGAAAACATTCTGAGTAATGGTAAATTATAAGTGTTAATTAAATATAAACAAGGCAATGTACTGCAGACATGCGCACTGGAGCTAGTTTACAACAAAGAACTTGATATTTGTCGTATCTCCAGCAGGTCCTTCACTAACCATGAAGATCAAATCTTCTTCAAAAATCTGTACATTTAAGTCATATATATCACTTTCTGTAAACATCAGTGCAAAGCGGTGAGGCAACACAACTTTGAAGTCCTTGCACTCCACTATCACTGCATCACCATTCTCAGTGCTTATCCTATCAAACGATATGATTTCAAACCTTTTACCAATTTCCAACGACTTGACGTCTACAAATAGCTTTATGTGTAGCGACGAGTTGACGCAACTTAGTGTAGTCATTTCCACAAAGTTGGTTCACTTTCAAATAATATTACTTAACTTTGTGATGAGAAATATATACACATTTATCTGTCAAGCATGCGCTATAATACTCAAGTACGATTGAAGAAGTGACTTGGTATGTGCTTAGACTTATGTAGCTCTCTAAAATGCTCCTCAAAACTACAAGGAACACATTTTGTGTTAGGTTGATCTGTTTCACCACCACATTTAATACATTTAAATTGTACGGGAACGACCATCTTTACCACACTAAAATAAGTAGATCTCTACACTTACATATATATATATATATATATATAACACCAGTCAAGGTCATAAGGACGTAAATATTTGTATTTCCGGCTTCCAAAGCGGAAACGATATTTGTTTTCAGTTGGTCTCACTGATATCTCACAATTTGAATTTCCGACATTTGCGCATGCGCACAACGGGCAACTGGCATAGAATCGGCTATAATACTCAAGTATTATAGCGCATGCTTGACAGATAAATGTGTATATATATAAAACTGAATTCTAATATAAAAAGAATTAAAAAACCTACTAACTCTGAGGTTGACCAAAGTTTATTGAAATGGTTTAGTCAGCAAAGAGCTAATAATGTGACTATCAGTGGTGCTGTCTTACAGATAAAAGCCGAAGAGTTCAGTAGCAAATTATCTAAGGGTAATACGACTAACAACAAATTTAGTAGGAGCTGGATCGAATGGTTCAAAAAAAGACACAATATTACCAGTGGCAAAATAGTCGGTGAATCGGCCACAGTTGACATGAATATTATAAACAATTGGCTAAAACACACCTGGCCACTTATTAAAGATAATTATCAAGAAAAAGACATATTTAACGCTGACGAAACAGGTCTATTTTTTAAACTCACGCCTAATAAAACTTTACGGTTTAAAGGAGAAACCTGTGCTGGCGGTAAAATGCCCAAAGACAAAATTACAGTGCTGTTGGCGGCAAATTTAAGTGGAACAGAAAAAAGAAAATTATTGATAATAGGGAAACCTAACATAATGAGTAACAATACTTTTACTATCCATAGAGGCGGTAAGTAAACTAAAGTTTTCTATTTGTTAAGAATAAAATAACAAAATAGTAAAGATGATTATTTCCATAATTGAAAAGAAAAAAAATAAAGTTATTCTGGCGAGAATTGAACCCCGTAGCAAACAGATGTCAGGCGAGAGCGCAACCACTGTGCTTTTCGCAGAAATTTGACAATTTTCTCTTGATCGTAGAAAATTTTTTTCTAATTAATGATTAACTACTGGGACTGATCAGTCGGGGAAGTTGCTAGGCCGGGTCTTTGATTCGGCCCCTTTTCCAACTCGTTTTTAATCCTTGTGTTCCAAAAATGTGTTTACAATTAAAACGTCGCCATTTCAAAAATTCTTCTAACATTTGAAGTTGGGTGTTTTGAGACATTTTATTTATATCAAAATTTTCATCTAAACTCTCAAACAAATCTGAAAAATTATTATTTTAATAAAATAGAATATAATTTGATAGCGCGTAATAAAATAATCACTATCAAATTGTATAAATGTGTAATTTTTCGATATAACATCCAAATTGTCCTTATCGGGACTCACAAATGTTACATTATACAAATATAATTATATAAATATAATTAAAGAGTTCATAAAACAATGTAAATACTTCTTGTTATGTTGATTCGGTAGTCAAAATGGTAAAGTTAAAAGCTTACCATCCTTGGGTATCAATGCATAATAAATTAATTGAAATAATATAAATCAGTAAATACCAAAATATTTTTAGGATTTTTGACGATTAAATTATTAAAGATAACTTATCACAATACAAGTTCTACTCTTTCTGTTTATCGAGTTATTAAAGTGTTTAAATGGGGGTAAACTTTCTAATCGTGTGTGTATTAAATATCCGACATTTTTAGTGTTAAGTGTGAAGTGAAGTGAAGTGAAAGGAGAACTCATAACATTTCTACAATTTTACTATAAAAATGTAAGTAAAGATTTTTATTTATAAATAAACCATTTGTTTATACCTTATTTGGATATGAATCATGTCCTTAAGGGTATGTTGTACTATCCCAAGCAACATTGTCTTGTTTAAAATACGTTTATTATACGTATGGATGGTTTAAAAGTGGTAGTTGGTATAAAAAATATTGGTTTATGGTAATCCGTTTTTTAACAGTTACTATAATAAATGTATAATATACCTTAAATTAATGCTATTAGTTTAAAGTAATGGTTTCATAGACGTATATTAACAACATTTTATCAACAACTCATTGAACGTTTCTTAAACGTTTGCTATAGCCTTTTAATAAATCCATAATTGTTCAAAAGATATTGAATATACGTTGCTGAACAACATTTATTGAACGATTTTCTTAATGTAAAAAAATCTTGTTTTCCAAAATGTTTTTTCAACCATTAGCTTTCACCAAACGTTAAGAAGATGTTGATTAGGTTACATTTATTTAACGGGCCTTTAAACGTAGAAAATGATGATCGCACAAAACTGATTTTCAATGGTTGGTAGTCTATAAACTGTGATAAAACGTATTCTTATAAACCTATATTCAACGATAGTGTTAAACGAAAAATATTGTCTTATCGTTAGTGAAAATCATACGAATGTTGTTATATCTAAATAATAATCGTGAGTATTTTTCAATAAAATAATTATGTATTTTAAAACTAATTAACCGTAACTATTAAATTTTTCTCGCGCCAAGATGACTAGCCAATCACAAAATTTCCCTCTAAGCTTTCAGGTTCGTAACGGCGTTGCCACATAAATACGTCGGTGATGATAAAGATTGCTATTATCTAGCCTTATATTCAAAATATTTGGCTATTTTCGTAAATTGATTTGTGTTAAATAAATTTAAATGGAATTTCTGGAGGAAGGACGTACGCTACACTAGTAATTAATTTTAATAAAAATGGACTTTCATTCCGTAACCAATATATTCTGCACAATTGGACAACATTGCAAAACATTCTGACCTGACCTGACCTGACTTCCCTGTATAGTGGACTCGTTCAACCACGTGATACCACCGGCGTCCATCTGAATTGTTGGTGTATATTATGTATGTTCCGCCATGTTAATTGGTCTTGAATTTTCGAGAATTATTGCAATTTTACATTATTTACATCAGTGTAAATTATTGTTACTAATTAAACAACTAAAAAAAGTAATTATTGTTGATTTTGTGTTGGTATATAATTGTTTATAGTGTGTTGAAGTCGTCTAAATCTTCTCACAGACCGAGGTAAGTAATTAGGGAAGTTTTATAACGAGGGAGTCATCATCTTAATTGTTTTTATAGGTTTTTTCCTTCATTAACCATTGGGAGAATTTATCTGATAGGTGCATAGTTTACTTATTTAAAACACATACATAAGAAATGTCTACGTTAAAAAAAATTTCTGATAGACATTTGCGGAGAAAAATTGCGAATAATACAAAGTTAGCTCTCACGAGGATAAATCTCAGTTTAACCTTACAAAGTAACACTGATAATAGTGACAATTTTCATATTACGTGTCTCCCAATCACTCCTACTTTTAATTTCAAAAAAAATTATGAAGGGCAGTCGGAAAATAGTCCACTCCGTGATAAATTTATCGAAAATAATTCGATGGATTACGTTGTGCCGAAATTGGATTATGACGAGTATTTACCGTCAAATATTGATAAAGAAGGGCAACATAACGTGTTCGTGGTCAATGAAGCAGGTGAAAACTATCCAGTCCATATTGATTCAAGCGAAACAAATTTTTTATCGTCATTAAGAAATTGGGCAATAGCGAACAATATTACTCATAAAAGTATAAACGATTTAATTCCTTTAATAAAAGATCGGTACCCATTTCTCCCAAATGATGCAAGAACTATTATGAGAACTCCTACATTTGTTCAGACAATTAAATTAAATAATGGGGATATGATATATTTTGGTGTAGCGACTGAACTTTCAGAAAAACTGAAATATGGTTATGTCTCCTGTGACGCTCTACCTGCTAATAATAATGACTCCATTATCCAATTAGAAATTAATGTAGATGGCATTCCAATCTACAACAGTAGTTCGCTAGAATTTTGGCCTATATTGGTCCGAAGTAAAAACTTGAAAGTTCAAAGTCCATTTGCTGTCGCGATATTTTGTGGCAAAGGTAAACCGGATCCCATTGACATGTTTTTAAAAGACTTTGTTGATGAGTGTTCCGTTATTTTAGAAAATGGGATAAATGTGGCCGACAATAAGTATGTTATTCAAATTAGTTTTTTTGTATGCGATGCGCCTGCTAGGGCATTTTTAAAACAAATCAAGGGTCATACGAGTACTTATGGTTGCGAGAGATGCCAAATAAAAAGTAAATATGCTGATAAAAAACGATTTTATCCTTCCGATGTAACTTTTCAACAAAGAAGGGATGTGGATTTTGAAGTAGATACAAATAACGATACTCACATTAAAGGACGATCTCCACTTTTACATTTAAAAGTAGGATTAGTGTCAATGTTCGTTTTAGATCCGATGCACCTCATTTTTCTAGGGGTAACGAAAAGATTATTGCTGTTGTACTGGCTTGAAGGAAAACGACCTGTGAAATTATCCAAATCTGTTATCGCGAAAATTGATGATCGCATCAAAATGATGAAAAAGTACATCACTAATGACTTTGCTAGAAAGATGAGGTGTTTTAAAGACATAAAGAGATGGAAAGCGACGGAATTTCGTTTTTTTTTGTTATATTTCGGCCCTTTGCTTTTGCGCTCTTTAGTTAACGATCATCTTTATAAGCACTTTCTTATACTTCATTCATCTATTTTTATACTAAATAGTGAAAAACTAATAACTAGTTACATAGAGATCGCTAAATCATCGTTAATAAATTTTGTTAAAGAAGGCTCGAAAATTTATGGTGAACACTTTAATGTCTACAATGTCCATTCATTGATTCATGTTTGTGAGGACGTGGAATTATATGGAAATTTAAATAAGTACAGTTGTTTCCCTTTCGAAAATTATTTAGGCCAAATAAAACGATTAGTCAGAGGTAAAAACCGCCCTTTACAACAAATTAACAGACTAAAGGAATTAAATAATAGACATTTGAATTTAGTTGAAAATATAAATTACAAACCTTTTCGAATTTTTGATCAAAATTCTAATTATTTTCAATGTTCCAAATTACAAATCAATAATACCATGCTAATTAGCACATCTATTCCTGATAATGTAGTGGCAGTAAAAAATAAATTATATATTATAAAGAGCATTATTTGCATTGATCGTGTTTATAAATGTGTCGCCATAAAATTTCGATATCAGGAAAATTTCTATAAATATCCATTAGAGTCTTCCAAGTTAGGTATTTTCTATGTGTGGGGTGAAGGAGACCGAACTTTTATTAAAGTTTCTGACATTTCGTCAAAATACATTTCATTTCCTTTTAAAAATGGGTCTTATTGTGTACCTGTTCTACACCATCAAAATTAAATTGAAATTATTTCATTTTAAGCGTAAAATAAAAAAAAGAGTCAATCATATACATAGTACTTAAGGTTTTCGAATATGTTTTTACATGTCTTATATTTCTTAGTAACGTGCGAGCAAAGAATTCTTAATTTTTGTAATTTTCGTAATTTAATAAAGCATAGATTTTGAAAACAAAATTGAAAAATATTATGTATATTCAAAAACAATATTTTTTTTTAAAGATCAAGGAATTCATTAAGAATTGTTTAGCGTTATCGCCGCTAAACAACTAAGAAAAGATCGGGATCTTATCTTAGTTGTTTAGCGGTGATAAGGCTTAACAATTCTTAATGAATTGACATTCTTTGATCTGTAATCTAATGAAAACTTTTTGTTTACAACATTTAAAATATAATAATTTTTTTGCTTTTCCGTTCGTTAAAACTATACGTGAAGTGGAAAATGTAACTATATAATAATATCGTAATATTAATTTATCAGTGTTACGGCGTAAAGTTAACTTCATCTATCCTCCAGTCTTATCGTCATTATATGTACAAACTCTCTGCAAAACATGTACACAGTAATAGAATTTGAGAATGAAAAGAGAGAGTGCTGTGTAGTGCCTTTACTATGGTTAGTAGAAAACGAAAAATTCTGTTTATGGCCTAATATAAGCAAAGAAGACGTACTTCAGGAATATGTAACTTCCAAGAAATCACCAGCGTCAGGATGGAAAAAGTATAAGATCAGAAAAGTTCGACAAATTTGTGGTGATTATGGAGAAGTGTCTATTATTATACTATATATTATATTGAAAACATTATGTTATAGTCTCTTACGAAGAAGCAGTTGCTTTTCTCGATAAGTTGATCGAAGAAAGCTGTAGTAGCAGCTCCTCAAATATGCAGCAGCAACTATCACTAACCCAAAAACAATTAGATTCTGATGAGGAAGAAGTTCAGTCAAACGGTTTTTTGCGTGAAGGACAAACTAAAAGAAAAGGCATAGAAGAGGAATCGCACTCAGGAATATCTAAGAAATTAAAGTATTAATTTGTTGGAACACATTTTTTTAAATCTTTACATTACACAATATTTTCAGAACTTTTACTGTGGAGAGTGAATCCACTAGTGGTGAAGAATTTTCATCTGCAGATGAAAAATCGGCGAATACAAAGAAATTGAATAGTATTCAAGAAGTTACAACCGAGTCCTCTACCTCACTCGACACAACAATAACTTATGTACATTCTGCTTCCTCTTCTTCAAATTTATGCAATAGTCCTACACTTTTAAATATTCCAAGTTCGTTTTCATCCACAAGACATAATTTAGATACTAACTTTATGGACTTACTTTTACGAAAAATAGAAAAGCTAGATGCTACTCAAGATCAGCATTCCATTTTGTTAAATAATATTTTGAGGAACCAACAGTTACAAAATAACGATGTTGTTGAAAGACCAAGGGATTTCCCTAAATTGCCAATCGAGAATAAAGCAGAATATCGAGCTCTAGAAGAATTTTTAAGTGATCCCGATAAATTCTCATACATGGTAAGAGATTTTTGGACATCTAGGTACCAAAAAGACTTTTCATTAATTATTTTTTTCTAGAAAAGACGATTAGCATCAATTGGTGGATCATCGGTTAGAAACACCACTATGAACATAATGAAATTTTTAATGTCTAACCAGGTTGGAATGAAATTCAATTGGGCCGGTAAGGATAAAAGAGCTTTCAAGAAAACTAAAATGTCTGCTGTTCTTTTTGGTAAGTTCTTGAAAATGCTTTATACTCGCATGTTTTCATAAATGCTTACGTAAACTTTAGAAGCGGTGGGGTTAGCGTATAGTGGAGGACACGAAGTCAGCAACGACAAAGTTATAAAAGAGTCCATTCAGGATTGGCTGAAATTGTCTAAAGCAAGATATAATTATTCACAAAATAAAACAAAAAAGTAATTATGCTAAAATAAAGTGCATTTGGACGATTATTGTGTCAGGTCCGTAAAATTGTATCAAATTTAAAAACATTATAGTAGATTAGAAGAAATAATCGTCAAATTCAATATCATCGTATTGAATAATGTTTAAGTGTTTATAATTTTCTTTATGAAATTGTTGAATTGAAAGTTTAATTTAAAATGTTGATTTTAAATTAAACTTTCAATTCAACAAATTTTCAATAAGCTGTTGAGCTGTTGAGTTATTTTTTCGGTCCAAAAATAGAGTTTATAAAAATTATAGTAGGTTTAAGGATTATTGTAAAGGCATGATAGTACATACATATAATAAAAAGAGTGTAATTATAGTATGGTTGCTAACACTGATTAGAATTATATTTTTTGTTATATTGGAATTATATTTTTTATTTTGTTTGAATAAAATGTTAACGTATTATCATTGGTTCTTTATTTCTTTATACATTTAATGGAGTTGCGTTATATAAATGGTTTAGTGTCAGTACCAAAATTAAACGAGTAAAATAAGCTACACGTGGACAGTAATCATCTACTATATGTAAACGTAGATGGTAAATACAAATGAAACGTGTGACATCTATCGATAATAAACGCATATATCGTACTGAATATAAATTGCTATGATCTACTACAAATAAATGTATTTAATACACGGAACATTGAAGTGCTTTATCTACTATTATTAAACGTGTTCAACTTACGAACATTTAACGCATACACTATACAGAAAATAAACGTCGACAGCGCGGACATTTCCCAGTATATTTACCAGGTTTTATATACCGTATTGAAACGTATGGTGCAGCTGATTATTTAACGTTTTTTATACCAATCAATGTTGCTTGGGATGAGATCGATTCAGCGTGCGAAATTTATCAATTTTCAAACAACGATATTGCGCTTATTTTTTAAGATATTGTGAAATTAAAACGTGCGTTGGATAGAGCATTTCAAGGTGCATGTCCTGAAGCTTTCTATTAAAGAAAAATCTGATAAAATTCGGAATGATAAAGAAAACTGTTGGACCATGTTTTTTTGTACATTTTCCTTCATAATTGGCTAAAAATTGGCCAATATGATTGATTTTAAATATCTATTGAGTGATTTAGATGGAAAATGATGAGATCTTTCCAGTATTCAAGAATTTTCCCGATACGTTTGTTAGTTTTCCCAATTTTTGAAGAAAATTAAATGGACTTTGATCAGTAATATAGGGCACAATTTTAAAGGTAGAATTTTTTACTCTTGTTTTTAGAAAGATATTTGAGAAAATTTTGAAATATACGTGATTTATTGGGAAATTTGGAATCCCATTTTCACCTGTTATTTACAGCTATTAAAATTAATTAATTTGACCGATAATTAGTATCAAAATATAGGAGAATCCATTTTGTTTCACGACCATATCATAATAATGAAAAATACTTGAAAATCTGTAGGTCATTTTCTTAACCAAGCATGTTTGTGCTGCGAGCGGTATTATTGTTCTTATTTAGTGCGCATATCTGGTATAAACCGGATAGATGTGGTATATTACAACTACAACTGAACGCGAGCTATTAGCTTTTATTTTTTGTTTGGAAATGTTTCGTCCTTATGTAGAAGGAACAAAATTTAAAGTTATTACCGACCATTACAGTTTGTTGTGGGTAAATAATTTAAAAGATCCAGCCGGCAAGTTAGCTCGTTGCGCGGTTAAAATTCGTCAGTTTAGTTTTGAGTTGATCCACCGTAAAGGTTCGGCTAATGTAGTTCCAGACACTTTGTCAAAAAAACGGAGACCTAAAGGTCGAAACCTATAGATTACGGAGCATTAAATGCTATTACGAAACGAGATTTTGATCCTATTCCAAATTTACACCAAACAATCGAACAGTTCAGTAATGCCACTTTATTTAGAGTATTTGACGTCTCGTCAGCCTATTATGAGATTGAAGTTGATGAGGAAGATCGAGAAAAGACGGCTATTTCGGTATCAAAAAGGCAATATGAATTTAATAAAATGCCCTTTGGACTTATGAATGCACCCTCTACATTCCAAGGAGCAACGAACTTCGCTATGGCTGGGTTGACAGGAGAGATTTGTTTAGTATATTTGGATGTCATTATCGTTTATAATTCAGGTGATATAATGAATCATATTTAACGATTAGATCGTGTATTCCAGAGATTTGTCAATTCAAATATTAAATTTAAACCAAGAAAATGTCGATTTATGTTACCGGAAATGAAATACTTAGGACAAATTATTTCAAATGAAGGGCTAAAACCACACCCGGAAAAGCTGGACGCTGTTAGGAAATTTCCAATACCTAGAACAGTGAAGGATGTTCGAAATTTCCTAGGATTAACAGGATGGTATCGTAGATTTATTGACAATTTTATGCAGAAGTAGCTGCGCCCCTTGTACAATTAACGAAAAAGGATGTATCATTTTAAATAACTGAAGAAGTATTAGAAGCAATAGATAAACTTAAGAGTTCTATTATGTCGGATAGTGTTTCAGTTTACCCTGATTTTGAACAACCCTTTATTTTATCAACCGACGCTAGTGGAACTAGTGTAGCTGCTATTTACAGTCAGAAACGTGGAGGATATGAGAGATAAATAGCTTTTGCAGGTCAAAAATTGACAAAAGCCTAGAAAAATTATACTGTTACTGAATTGGAGTGCCTAGCCGTTATTTTTGGAGTCAAGTATTTTCGGTGTTACCTGTATGGACAATTGTCACGGATCATAGGCCACTAAAATGGTTGCTAACCTCTAAGGAAAATGCTTCAAGGTTGGCAAGATGGGCGCTAGTATTAATTGAATTTGATTTCGAAGTTATTCATAGAGCTGGAAAGAAAGATGGAAATGTGGATGCATTAGGTAGAGCCCATGAAAATAGGGTAGAGGAAATTAGGGAAAAGGTAAAGAGAATACAGTTTAATAATCAAAAAAAATCTCCAAAGGCAGCAAGTACCTTATATAGCGAATTTTTTTTATGTACAATCTACATACTGAAATATTAATTGCAAAACATTCTTATGATACTGACAATTAATATATTTTAATAACATTGAATCAACTAATAAATTCATTTCCCGATGTTATTTTAATATTTATGATTTTTATTGAAAAATACTTTTAACCCACAAACAATAAGAAACACTAATAAAATTTCACTGGTTTCCAAGTTTGTTGTTTGTCTAATACGTCTAATCAAGGCCTGCTTGATTTTTTCAAGCGAAATTCTCTACACGGAGAAAAAAGAATGGTAATATTCACCATTGTAACATGGTAATCAGTCCTATGTTGAATTAAAATCGTGACTCTTACTATGTGAAAATAGATTTCACAACCAATTTTTATGGTAATGATTACCATGTTACATTGTAATAAGAAAAATGGTGAGCATTGCTACTCTACATGGGAATAAAACCAATGTAACATGGTACTGATGCCTATGGTACATAGCTGTCATTCCAATTCCAGTCAAATTGCGCGTGACGCGCGTTTAGGCTACCCGGCGAATAATAAAACATACCCAAGCTTAATTTATTTATTTACATACTCACTCACTGTAAATCTATAAATTTACAGCTTAATTTAGGTTATAAACAATAAATTTTCCATAATAAATGTTATTTTATAGAACAGGATTCATTCCTAGTTACATAGCACTAGCTCCAATGTAACATGGTAATCATTACTATGTTAGCATAGCCGACGTTACCATTTGAAATTGGGGGAATTACTTTGTCAAGTATTCTTGGCATTTAAAAATGTCGGATACCATTTAACATGGTAATCATTCCCATGTTACCATAGTCAATATTACTATTCTTTTTTCTCCGTGTAGCAGGCCTTGCGTCTAATATTAACTGTCAAAATTAGTCACCCCCCGCGATATTCAATTTTTTTTCTAATATCAATAGTCAGATCACATAGCCATCTGAGATAAATATGCGATTTTACTGCTTAAAAAAGAGATTTTTGCATTTTTCTTGCGATACAATGAACCGATTTCGATGATTTGTTTCTGGGTCATAGAGGATCGACGGCTCTACTGTTATTTTAATTTTCATCAAAATCTAAGCAAATGTACTATTGAAAATGATTTTTTTTAACATTTCTTCAGCTCCTATTCCAAAAGTGTTGGCCCTACCAGTCTGGCCAACGAACTCATCCAAGCTATTCCAAAGACCGATTTTTGTACCAAGTTTCATTAAGATTGGTGTATTTTTACGGCAGTATCGTGGATATACATAAATAAATATATATCAGTAGCACAGAGGTAAACTGTCGTATCTCCACGTTTAGCCAATTTTGAGTTAACTACACTTTCCCGCAAACAAAACTGTCTTTTTTCGAACAGCAAATGATCATAAGTGTCAATGCATTAGTATATGAGATATCCGAGTTAGAAACTGTGGTATCTCCATTGTTTTAATAGACAAATAAAAATTGTTTTTGTGTCAATTTCTCAAAACTCTCTATAATGGAGATACGACAGTGTACCTCTGTGCTACTGATATACATATATACAGAGTGAGCCAAGAGGATGGCCACCTAACAGTATAAGAAGTTCTAATTGATGGAACTCTATGAAATTTGGTATATGGCCGTTATGGCACTTGAACTACCCCTGGAAAATATTTTTGTTGTTCTATCAACCCCCGTTATATGGGGTAGTGCACCCTACTCTCTTATTTTAAATGGAATGGTATATTTTTTATTACATTTCTAGATTCTTTGGCTGAAATGAATTTTTCTTTTAGTCAATTTTCAAACTATAATAACTTGCTTATTTTAAATAGAACCCCATATTTTTCTTTATATGGTTGAATAGAGAAAAAAATTCTGCATGAAAAACCATCAAAGATAGGTATTGGGAATGCTAGTATAGTTCGATGTAGAATTTTTGTCTCTATCTAGTCATATAAAGAAAAATATGGTATTCCATTTAAAATAAGCAAGATATTATAGATTGAAAATTGCCTGAAAGAAACAATTATTCCAGCTAAACTCTAAAAGATAATTCAATTCTGTTTAAATTGGTTAAAAGTGCATCATTTTTACTACTTAAATTCCAAATTTTAACACTTCAACTGCTATAGCTTAAAAAATATGAATTTTTCAACCACACACTGCAAATATTAAAATTGCACTAAAAGCTGAAATATCTGAAAAACTTTCAGCGCTAAACCGTAGGTCATATTATCAAAGTCCCCTTCGATTTCATCAAAGAATCTAAAAATGTAATAAAAAATATACCATTCCATTTAAAATAAGAGAGTAGGGTGCACTACCCCATATAACGGGGGTTGATAGAAAAACGAAAATATTTTCCAGAGGTAGTTCAAGTGCCATAACGGCCATATACCAAATTTCATAGAGTTTCATCAATTAGAACTTCTTATACTTTTAGGTGGCCATCCTCTCATCCTGTATACAGGATGAGCCAAGAGGATGGCACCCTAAAAGTATAAGAAGTTGTACTTGATGGAATTCCATGAAATTTGCTATGTGGCCGTTTTGGCACCTAAACTACCTTTAGAAAATATTCTCGTTGTTCTAGCTACCCCCCTTATAGAGGGTAGTGCACCCTGCTCTCTTATTTTAAATAGAATGGTATATTTCTTATTGCATTTTTAAATTCATCAATAAAATTGAAGGGCACTTTTATAACATGACCCATGATCTAGCGCTGAAAGTTTTTCAGATAATTTGACTTTTCATGAAGTTTTTAATTTTGCATACAAAATATTGCAGTTAAAATGTTTAAATTTAGGATTCTAATACTACAAATAACATACTTTCTATCAAACGGTAGAGCATTTAATTATCTTTCAGCGTTCGGCTGAAATGAATTTTGCTTTTAGGCAATTTTCAAACTGTAATAACTTGCTTATTTAAAATTGAACCCCATATTTTTTTTATACGGTTGGATAGAGAAAAAAATTCTGCATCGAACTGTATTAAAATTCTCTATACCTATCTTTGATAATTTTTCAGTTATTCAGAATTTTCAATTTCGTCCAATTACCTCCCTTGAAAGAAAATGTAATACGTCTAGTCGCCTTTGCCAAACTAATCCAACAACTTCAATGAAATGCATAGAAAGCTTAGCAAAAAAACACAATATCACAAATGACGTCAATATTGAATATTTTACCTGTATTTTTTACAACTTTAGGACACTCTACATACACAAAAAGCAAATGCAATAAATATTAATTTAATTAATTATCAATTTCTTCCATTTTATTTCATTAAGATAGCCCAAATTTAATTAATTAATTTCATATTAATTGTGACAATTCAATTGAAAATTGTTTTGCTAAGCCTTTTATGTTTTACATTTAATTTCAGGAAAGAAAATTAGACGAAATTGATTTTGGATAACTGAAAAACCATCAAAGATAGGTATAGGGAATGCTAGTATAGTTCAATGTAGAGTTTTTTTCTCTATCTAGCCATATAAAGAAAAATATGGTATTCCATTTAAAATAAGCAAGATATTATAGATTGAAAATTGCCTGAAAGAAACAATTATTCCAGCTAAACTCTAAAAGATAATTCAATTCTGTTTAAATTGGTTAAAAGTGCATCATTTTTACTACTTAAATTCCAAATTTTAACACTTCAACTGCTATAGCTTAAAAAATATGAATTTTTCAACCACACACTGCAAATATTAAAATTGCACTAAAAGCTGAAATATCTGAAAAACTTTCAGCGCTAAACCGTAGGTCATATTATCAAAGTCCCCTTCGATTTCATCAAAGAATCTAAAAATGTAATAAAAAATATACCATTCCATTTAAAATAAGAGAGTAGGGTGCACTACCCCATATAACGGGGGTTGATAGAAAAACGAAAATATTTTCCAAAGATAGCTCAAGTGCCACAACGACCGTATACCAAATTTCATAAAGTTCCATCAATTAGAACTTCTTATACTTTTAGGTGGCCATCCTCTTGGCTCACCCTGTATATATATATATATATATATATATATATATATATATATATATATATATATATATATATAAATATCCACGAATTTAATATTTTTTCATTCCATTTGTTTTTTTTTGTTTCTCTAGCCCTAATTCCATTCTTTACAATGTCAAATTCAAGAAAAAAAAATTTAAGTTGGTTGATATTTATATTCAGAAGTAGCTCAAAAAGATATAAAGTACTTGACTTGGAAACTTTAAAAAATTTGGAGCGACCTTTAAATATTAAAATTTCGACTTGAAGTTTTCAGGATTCTTATAATTTTTTATGTAGAACAAATAAAATAATGAGAAAACAAAATTAAGAGAAAAAAAATTCGATTTTCGACCATTTTAGAATTTTTTAAAAATTCAGAGCGACCTCTTAAAAATTTTTTTTCGAGCTGTGTTTTTAAGGGGGCCCTTAAAATATGATAAACTAACATATTTTCATAGGAGACTTAGAAAAAAAAGTTTTCGTTTTTTTTGGGACACCCTAATATACAATATATATATACCGGGTGACAATGAAAACAGGCTACAAGCTGCAACTTTTTTAGTTATCGGTACATTTTTTCCAAATTCACAGAGTTGCTCAATGGTACAATTTCGCAGATTATGGGATGTTAATAAAACATGAGTCACTTCCGGTTTGACCGGAAGTGGACCTATATCTCTTATTTTAAATAGCGACCTATATATTTTTTGATTTTGTCTTATTATACTAAGAATTAGCTTTCCAGGGACGTATGACAAGTAGGGGCTTAAAAAAGAAAAATGCCTAAAAATAGCATGAGATTGTCCAGACTAGTCAACTCTGATTTAACGGAAAAACAACTAAATAAGACAAATTACATAGTATTTCATAATAATAACAACAGAACAAATTTATCAATCTCTGTGGTTACTGTTTAAATAATAATGTTCACTAGCTTCAAAGCCCCCTGTGTTCTTCAAATTTGCTTTAAATCACACAGGAGCGAATAAAATTTAGAAATTCGGTAATAATTCATGTTTATCCATTAGAGACAAAATTTCAAAGTGAAAATTCAAAGTACTAATATGAAGCTTGAAAATAATGTAATAAAACTAGCATGTTCCTATTTTAGTTCTTGAGGAAAATGGATTACATCATGCCGGAAAATCTCAAAAACTGTCAATTGATCATAAGTCCACCAAAATTGGTTTTTAAGCATTTATAACTAGTAAGGCTACAAATTGTGAGGTACTGAACGGTATCCATTAGTTACAATCACGTGTTTAGTTGTTTGGATCTTAAATCATGGATGACTAATTTGGACAATGTTTTGCCATTTTTAGGCGTTTTTCCATTTTAAAACCCTACTTGTTGTACATTTTCGGAAAGCTTACCTTTAGTACAATAATACAAAAGCAAAAAATATAAAGGTTGCTATTTAAAACAAGAAATGTATGTCCACTTCCGGTCAAACCGAAAGTAGTTCCCAGGACTATTACCTATATTCTGTGTAAAATTCGTATCAACAGCTTTAATATTTTTCGAGTTAAAGACGTTCGTACAGACAGACAGACAAAAAAAGTGCTTCTATTTTATATACAGGGTGTTTGCTCTCAGTATGGAGAGTTTTAAGAAACTCCTATTAGTCGACGAGCGATTCGAAAAATATTTTGAGGATTTGTAGAAGAGTCCCTAGGGAACATTTTAGCAAAATTTGGTCAAAAAACGATCGTTTTGGATAATGTAGCAATTTTCAAAAACGAACAAAATACGCAGAACGACTAAAAATGACTCAGAGACCTTCCCAACATTGATTTTTTTCGTTTCTTTCCATTTTATTTTGGAACAGGTGGAAATATTTCGTATTTTCTCTGGAATACAATGGAGAAAAACGAAAAAAATCAATGATGGGAAGGTCTCTGAGTCATTTTTAGTCGTTCTGAGTGTTTAGCTCATTTTTGAAAATTGTCACATTGTCCAAAACGATCGTTTTTTGACCAACTTTGGAATAAGCTACGAGGTTCTAATTTTGCTAAAATGTTCCCTAGGGACTCTTCTACAAATCCTCAAAATATTTTTCGAATCGCTCGTCGACTAATGGGAGTTTCTTAGAACTCTCCATACTGAGAGCAAACACCCTGTATATAAAATAGAAGCACTTTTTTTGTCTGTCTGTCTGTACGAACGTCTTTAACTCGAAAAATATTAAAGCTGTTGATACGAATTTTACACAGAATATAGGTAATAGTCCTGGGAACTACTTAGGCTATGTTTCATTTTGTTTGCTTCAATGGTTCAGAAGTTATAAGCAATTCTTTAGAAGAATGTTAGGCAAAATGTCATAGTTTACTATTAATTTTTTTTTTTGTTGCTATGCATTATGTATTTATAAATACACACATATATTGTCATATCACACATTTACAAAAGAATTTGGATCGTCCATGTAAAGTTATTTTGGATAATTGAAGTATATCTTTATCGAAAGGATTTGTGTTTAGGTATGTTCAGTTAATACCTGTTTCAGGCGTTTTCAAAAATCAATTCCTAAAAATGGGGTAACAAAGTCTGAAAATCAATATGTGTCTCATTTTCAGGGTGTTTTGAGTCTGGTTAGGAAAACGATATCAATTTTAATTTTAGATTGAGGCCCTATGTTACATTAATGAGTTTCAGTTTAGCAAGATAAAGGGGGAAAAAAGTCTCAAAATCAATTACTATTACATACTATCGAGTAATAATAGTCGATATATGGCACTAATAGCATTTTACAAGGAGGTATAACTTATTACTATTTGAGCTTTTGATTACGAAACAATATGTAATCGCTGTATCATTTTTGTTAACTCTTCCCCTAAGGGGGTGAAATAAGGAATGAAAGTTTAAATGGAAATCCGTCATTTTTTAAGCTAGAAGCATAAAAGTTTAGACTTTTGCTTTTGATCAGACAAAAAAAGTGTTTCAGCCATTTATTTCATTTCACCCTTTAGGAGGTGAAATAGGGAATAAAGGTTTGTGTGGGGAGTTCTGTCATTTTTAAAGTTGAAACCAAGGAATCTTATTATTTAGTTTTTTGAATAAAAAAAACACATGATCTATCGTTTTTGAAAATCCTACCCTAAAGGGGGTGACATGTTGGACGATTTCTGAAGGTGATTGAATTCAAAAGCATAAAACATTATTACTATTTGGGCTTTTGATTATCAAACTATAAGTAATCGGTTTAGCATTTTTGGAAATTCTACCCGTAAGGGGGTAAAATAAAGGATGAAAGTTTGTGTGGAAGTTCTAAGTTAACGTAAATTAATAGTGTCAGAAGAGTCAGAAAAAGAATTATTTCACGATTTCAAGAATAGAAAACGAGCGGCGAAGCGCGAGTTTCCTAAAGGACAACTGCACTATACGACTTATGACACAAGTTTTTTTATACAATCTTTGCTATTTTGCCTATTTCAAGGAAAAAAATTATTACACTTTCCATTCTTATACAGTGTATCGAAATGAACTCATTTAGATTCACTAGCAAGTTTAAAAATAGCGCTATAATTGACGCAAAATAGAAAAGAATATATTTACAATATCTTTCTTCGCGGGCAAAGCTGCGGGCAACAGCTAGTATATATATAAAAAATTTAACGA
>JBCDWK010000018.1:0-18387 GCA_039776855.1 Mylabris sibirica | reverse complement strand
CTTGTTTCGCTTTGTCTCGCTTCGTCTCGTCACGTCTTGTATTGCCTTGTCTTGTCTCGTCTCGTCCTGTCCCGTCTCGTCTCGTCCCGCCTTGTCCCGCCCTGCCCCGTTTCTTACCGTCCCATGTAGTCCCGACCCTCCTGGCGTCGCCTCGTCTAGGCATCGAAGTTTGGCGCTTAACCATCAACCTTCAGCCTTCAACATTTGACTGGCGTTCTTCTGCCCTACATCCCAGCCTCCACCTTACAGCCCTTTTAAAGTTTGACCTTTGACCACTGATCTTTGACTGCCAGTCTCCAGTCTTCTATACTCCGTATATGACCGTCAACCTCATACTGACAACCTGCAATCTTTGACTTTGACCTACATCCATCGGCCTTCGGCCTCAGGTTTAAGTTAATACTTTTTGAGCCTTTAGCTGTGTACCAGTAGTAGTAGTAGTAGTAGTAGTAGTACGAAAAGTAGTAGTAAAAGTACTATTATAATAATTATTATCATTATTATTATTATTAATATTTTTTTTTTTTTATTATTGACAATAATTATATACCAGACCTAGAGCAGACCAAAGCCTGACCTGACCAAAAAAAAATGAAACCTAACCTGACCTGACCTAAAAACTAAAATCTGACCTAACCTGGATAAAAAAAAATCAAAAAAAAACCAAAAAAAAAAAACCGACCTGACATGGAAAAAAAACATAACTTGACCTTGGAAGACATAAAACCTGACCTGACCTTGAAAGCACTCAAAACCTGACCTGACCCGAAAAACCTAAACCTGACCCAAGCAGATGTCCGTGAAAAAACCCAAACCTGACCTGACCTCATGTGCGACACAATGACATTTTTTTTTTTTTTTAAAGCAAGACTGAAAGTCAAGGTCAAAACCAAGGTCAAGGTCAAGGCCAAACAAGGCCAAGGCCAGGGCAAATCAAGGCCAAGACCAAGGCCAAGACCAAGGCCAAGACCAAGGCCAAGGTCAGGTCAGGTCAGGTCAGGTCAGGTCAGGTCAGGTCAGGTCAGGTCAGGTCAGGTCAGGTCAGGTCAGGTCAGGTCAGGTCAGGTCAGGTCAGGTCAGGTCAGGTCAGGTCAGGTCAGGTCAGGTCAGGTCAGGTCAGGTCAGGTCCCCCTCCGAGGGTCACCACCTTGCCGTGGTGGAGGGGCTAAGTACCCGCTAAGACGCCAGGAGGCTATGTCGGCGGGGGACGTACGTGCCCCCGGTAGGGCTTCCCATGCCGAACAGGTTTCTGGCAGAGCGGGGAACTAAGAGTGACCCACAACAAAGCGCAAATATGGACATGGGGGATAATGGAAACAACGTTTACGGTGCAGGGGACGTCGGAAACCCCAGTACCGGTCGGATGTCTGTTGATGGAGCAGGGCAGCGCCGACCGTCAGCCAACGACTGCGGCACGCCCCCGGCGGCAAACCAGGCCGGGGAGTTAACAAGAGCTACTGGCAGTGACAGTGGGAGAAGAGCCAATTTGACGGCAACTACAATTTCTCCGCCGGAGAGGTGGTCTACACCGCCACTTTCTGTGGCAAGAAATGTAAGTATTGTTGATTTAGCATGGTGCGATGATACCCGCAGGTCGGTAAAGCGCCAGAGAGAGGATGATGAGACACCTGAGCTTAAGCAGGAAACACTAAGGGACAAACGGTATAGTAGGTTTAAGAAGCTACTGACAAAGGTCGAAAAAGACGTCAAACTGTTACAAAAACAGGTAAAGGAGAATTCAAATACTAAAAGGGAGATCAAGGAGGTCACAAACAGGTTAAGTAACAGACTTTCGGAAATCATGACAAGCGAAATGAAAGAAGTGTGGACGGGTCCCCGCATATCTCAGCCTATTTCGGACATTTCAGGTATAGTTAATATTTCAGATGACGAGGTAAGAGGAATAAAAGGAACTAAAGACTTGGCAGTGCAGGCCAGATACAACGAGATCGTAGGGGTTTCAAAAGGGGAGGGAATATCAAGCTTCGCCGTACAGACAATGAAAATTAATGTATCGAAGCTAGCACAGATATGTCTGGTTAAAGATGACATGGACAGCGCAGTGAGCGACATATGTCAAGAACTAATTGCAGGAGTATCGGACATAGAGAAAGAAAATAAGCAGGACAGTCTGACAATTGCAAAATTAAATGCGGAGGTCGAGGATCTGCAGCAGCAGATAAAAAAGGCGCAGACAGAAGAGCGAGGATTTCAAACAGACCCAGTTTCTTATGCCAGCGTAAGCGCTAAAGAAAACAATGTTTCGAAAGAGGAAGTTCGAAGCATTAAGACATTTGATGATTTCAAAAAGGTACAGAGTCTGAAGTGGAGCAAAGAAGCATTCACAAACGTTAAATTAGTCGAAGGAAGCCCTCTTAGTAGTAGAGACCCATGCGAGGTCGTAATTGTTGAAGAAACTGACTTAACAATGGAGAAAAGTATACAGAAGACGTATAGAGACAGGTATGTAGAACTGCTAGACCTCCCTGGAGACATGAACGTAATCGAGATGACTACTAGAGTTGTAATTGACAGTAAGGTCCAAGAGAAAAAACGCCATGTCATCAAGATGGTTACAAATGAGAAGGAAGATACCTTATGGGAAAGACTATTAAAACTAAAAGAACAGGTGTTAAGTCTAGGCACAGTAGAAATAACAACGCATAAAATATCAGGGGTCGATGCAACTGTCATGTGGAAAATGCTGCAGGCCATATTTGTAGATACGAAGATAATGGTGAACATGTATGTGCCTAAAATGCCGGCAGACGGACCTACGACCAATAGGCCCCGCGACAATTCAACACGGAAGCAATGGTTGTGACGGGTAACAAAAGAGACTTCAGAAGGATGCTGAATGATGTCAAAAGTGCTTTAAAAGACACCAAAGAGGCTGAAATTATTAGAAAAGTACGTAGCACCAAGGATGGCGAACTGCTGATCGTCATGGATAAAAATCAAGAAGCCATGAAGCGAATTCAAAACAGCCTGAAAGAGAAGATCAAAGATGTCAATGTGAGGCAGGTGCAGAATGTCGGGAAAACCAAAACAGTGTACTTAAGGGGCCTCGACGCCATAATTACCAGAGAGGAGGTGGAAAGTGCACTCAAGCGCGCCCTGGTGGTAAGTCCGTTACAGCTGAATGTAGGTGAGGTGAGACCCAGCAGGAACCATACGCAAACGGTAACAGTGAAAGCCGACGAGCTCACAGCACAAGCGATGATCAATCTGAAATTTATACCCGTTGGTATGGCTAGAGCTAGGGTGGAGGAAAGGCTCTCCATCACCCAGTGCTACAGGTGTCTTCAATATGGCCATGTGGCGGCAGACTGTGAATCCTCAGAAGACCACTCGAAAAGGTGCTTTAACTGTGGTGAAGATGGTCATCAAACAAAACATTGCATGGATAACCCCAAATGTTTGATATGCAAAGGCGACCACAGAATGGGAAGCAGTCGCTGCAAAGCCTTTCGGACGGCACTAAGTAGTAAGAGGAGAAGGCTCACCACACTTGGAGACGATGTCTTTGAATAATTGGTATTTACAGGTTTCATTATACAAGGTCGTAACTGTGATATACATAAAACTTTATTCTGTTCTGAATATAATATTTACATATATTTACATTTACTTACAGAGTTTACTTATACAACGCTGGAACTGTGATACTTATATAAAATTTCATTCTGTTTTGGTTTTGACGGTGATATTTATGTACACTTACATTTATTTACAGAGCTCATTTATGAAAGCCAGTAGCTGTAATAGTTATGCAAAACTTCATGTGCCTCGGGCTGTGATATATTTATTTATATATATTTATTTACAGAGTCTATCTATACAATCCTGCCACTGGGATATTTTTACAATATTTTATTTATGTCTAACTGTGATATCTATACGTATATATACCCACTTAGAGATTTTATTTATTCATATTTTATATTTATTTATTATCTATTTATTTACATGTTCTCACCCTCGTGCGGTCTCTTTGTGTTTGGTCCTCCAGATTAGGCGGCGTGTCCATGTTGCAACCCCTATATATATAGATCATGAGGATATTACAAGCTAACTGCCGGACGTCTTCCAGGACGCAGGACCTAGCCATAGCAACAGCCATGAGGGACAAGGTCGATTTATTAGTGCTTAGCGAAATCAATAAAAATGTGTCGAAGGGTAAGAGGCATCTTTATGTAAATAAAAAACTCACCGTTGGCATACAGAATATTTCCCACAAATATAACATCCGAGCGTATGGTGGTGCCAGCTGTTTCGTGTGGGTCCGTATTGGCGAGATGTACATCTACTCGGTGTATATCAGCCCTAACTGCAGCATGCCCGATTTTGAGAAGCAACTGAGTGAACTGGATGGTGACCTAAAACAAAGAAATACAAATGTTATTGTTACAGGCGATTTTAATTCCAAGCATACAAGTTGGGGAGGTGACGTAACAGATGCCCGAGGGAATGCAATGTTCGACTGGCAGAGCTCCGCACGCATGCACGTAATGAACGACGGGAAGAAGCCTACACTAATACGACCAAATGGTGTATCCTTTGTTGATTTGAGCATGTGTAGCCTGCAAATCGCGTCGGGAATTCTTAGTTGGGAGGTGCTTGACGACGAATCCTTGAGCGACCATCAGCTTATACTCTTTGAAATAAAAGTAGAAGAACGCGGCTTCCAACAACGGTTTGTGGATAGGTATATCGATGTGAAAAAGTATGAATCCATATTTAAGACAACTTTAGAATTGGAGGGCTATCCCACAGATGTAGGGGAGCTGATTAGAATTATGAAAGACTCATTGAGACAAAGTACAACAACAGATAATAAGCATAAGACGAAGCCGTACTGGTGGAATGAAGAAATTGATGATAAAAGAAAAACTACAACACATACCAGACGCCAGTATTTGAGAGCGCGTAAAAGAAACTCGGCAGAAGCTGAAGACATAAAAGAAGAGTATAAGCAGCAAAAGAAAGAGTTAGTCGGTCTGATAGCAAGGTCCAAAGATGCAAAGTGGAGAGAATTGTGTAACAATCTGGAAAATGACGTCTTTGGGGACGCATACAGAATTGTAATGCTAAATCTAAGGCTACCTAATCCTAAGGTCACCCTAACCCCAGAAGAGAAAATTAATCAATTTAATTCCCTGTTTATAGGTCGGCAGTCGGCACCTAGCTTTGAAAAAGCGACAATCGATTTAGAAAACGAGCCCACTGAAATCGATGAGGAAGAACTGTTATGGGCATGCGATAGGGTGAAAGCAGGCAAGGCACCGGGCCCGGATGGTCTACCGCCCGAGGTAGTGAAAAGATCGATCAAATCCAACGTCAGAGTGTTCCGCGATGCTTTCAACAGACTACTGAGAAATACCTGTTTTCCCGAGTTTTGGAAGGTCACTAAATTGATCCTTATTGACAAGCCGCGTAAGGACGAGACTGACCAAATCAAATACAGACCCATTTGCTTGATAGACGTAGTTGCCAAGGTGTACGAAAACATTATAAATCGTCGACTCATCTCGGAAATCGAGGTAAGTGGAGACTTTTCCCAGAATCAGTATGGTTTTAGGGCTGGAAGGTCCACTCTCCATGCTATCAGGGAGGTGCTTAGGGATGCAGCCGAATTGCGATCCCGGCCTAAATTCTGCGCCTTGGCGCTTATAGATGTCAAGAATGCTTTCAACAGCGCCAGGTGGGATAAAATCATAATGAAATTGGAACAGAGGCGGATATCCCCATATCTGCTGAACATAATTAAAGAGTACCTGAGTGACCGCACGGTAGTTATAGGTAGGGATGCACGAGTGGGTGTGGGAGGAGGCGTTCCACAGGGATCCGTGCTTGGCCCGACCCTGTGGAATGTCCTCTATGATGACATAATGAGGGTGAGGGTTAAAACTGGAACAAAGCTGATCTGCTATGCGGATGATCTGGCGATAGTTGCGAATGCGGAGACAGCGGAAGAACTTGTCCTTAAAATGAACTTTGCTTTACGCGAGGTAAGTAAATGGATGCAGGCTCACGATCTGGCAATTGCGGAAGAGAAAACTACCGCAATACTTCTTAACTACTGCGGTAGAAAACACAAGATTGAATTCCGCGTAAACAACCATACCGTTATTCCAGTTAAGGAGGTAAACTATCTCGGGGTGACGATCGACCAACAGCTGACGTTTACCAAGCATGTGCAGAGGGTGGTGCAGAAGGCATTTAAGGTAGTGAACGTGTTGAGTCGTCTTATGCCCAACGTTGGTGGTCCAGGGGAGAAAAAGAGGAGGGTGCTATGCATGTCGGCTCATTCCGTCATTTTGTATGGAGCCCCGATATGGGCGGACACGCTCCGCATACAGAGGTCCAGGCAGATGTTGATATCTCTACAGAGGGCCATGGCATTGCGAGTGATCTGTGGATACCGCACAGTGTCAGCAGACGCAGCAGTGTTGGTGGCGGGTATCATACCCATCCACCTGCTAATAAGAGAAAGGGCCGAATTATACGAAAACCCAGAATTGACAAAGGAAGAGGTAAGGAGAAACACAATCTTGAAATGGCAGAGTGAGTGGGATGCAGACACTGACAGGGCAATTTGGACGAAACAACTGATCAGAAACGTAGACAAATGGGTCAACAGAAAACATGGACAGGTAGATTACTATCTAACACAGGTTTTGACAGGGCATGGATGCTTCGCAACTTACCTTCATCGATTTAAAAGGTTGGACACTGACAGATGTGTAGAATGTAGGGTTGCCGATACCCCGGAACACGCGATCTTTGAGTGCCGTATGTTCGATGCTGTCCGACTGGAGGCTGAATTGGGCCTGCAACAAAAACTAACTATTAATAATTTTATTGATCTAATTGTAGAGAAGGAGGAAAATTGGACTTTCGTGAGGGCAATGTGTAAAAGGATCCTGATCAGAAAAGATAAAGCTTTCGACAATTATAAAAGGAGGAGAGGTAGGGAATAAGGCTCGTGATATGTATGTATATTTGGAACCTGTTTTGTCTCAAATATTCAATATTCTGTGATATGGTAATGTATTTATCCTTTTAGCCAAAATTATCAATTCTTAGGTCTGTGATATTTCTTTTTGAATTATTGTGCTGTCCCGTATTAATTAGTTTTCTGCTTTCAGCAAAACTGTATGCGGCGTTTTGACCTGGTGAGAGTTGGTTTTCTTCTCGATCCTGCGTCAACTAGCTGCTTGGTCGATGGATGTTTTCTTTTGGTTTTTGTCCCCCCTTGCCTTGGTGTGGGCCGCTCTTGGTTTCCCCAGCCAAAGCTGGGTACTGAGCTCCTCCACCGCGTCAAGGTAGCGGCCCGATCAGAGGAGTTATGGTGATAAATGACCAGACAGGGTGTCCCCCCCTGTCTATCTGAGGTGCCCTAAATAGGGCGGTTGAGACATCGTTGGTAATGGGAAACGAGACCTGCCCCCGATGTTATGCTTCGGCGGTCCCGGGGGCAGGGAGTGGATACGAGGTGGTGTTTTAGTGGGTAGGGGCCTTGTGGCCGAGTCCCACACTCCCAGTCGGCACTGGGTCGACTGGGGTGCGTAAATGCATTTCACCACCTCCCAAAAAAAAAAAAAAAAAAAAAAAAAAAAAAGGTCAGGTCAGGTCAGGTCAGGTCAGGTCAGGTCAGGTCAGGTCAGGTCAGGTCAGGTCAGGTCAGGTCAGGTCAGGTCAGGTCAGGTCAGGTCAGGTCAGGTCAGGTCAGGTCAGGTCAGGTCAGGTCAGGTCAGGTCAGGTCAGGTCAGGTCAGGTCAGGTCAGGTCAGGTCAGGTCAGGTCAGGTCAGGTCAGGTCAGGTCAGGTCAGGTCAGGTCAGGTCAGGTCAGGTCAGGTCAGGTCAGGTCAGGTCAGGTCAGGTCAGGTCAGGTCAGGTCAGGTCAGGTCAGGTCAGGTCAGGTCAGGTCAGGTCAGGTCAGGTCAGGTCAGGTCAGGTCAGGTCCCCTCCGAGGGTCACCACCTTGCCGTGGTGGAGGGGCTAAGTACCCGCTAAGACGCCAGGAGGCTATGTCGGCGGGGGACGTACGTGCCCCCGGTAGGGCTTCCCATGCCGAACAGGTTTCTGGCAGAGCGGGGAACTAAGAGTGACCCACAACAAAGCGCAAATATGGACATGGGGGATAATGGAAACAACGTTTACGGTGCAGGGGACGTCGGAAACCCCAGTACCGGTCGGATGTCTGTTGATGGAGCAGGGCAGCGCCGACCGTCAGCCAACGACTGCGGCACGCCCCCGGCGGCAAACCAGGCCGGGGAGTTAACAAGAGCTACTGGCAGTGACAGTGGGAGAAGAGCCAATTTGACGGCAACTACAATTTCTCCGCCGGAGAGGTGGTCTACACCGCCACTTTCTGTGGCAAGAAATGTAAGTATTGTTGATTTAGCATGGTGCGATGATACCCGCAGGTCGGTAAAGCGCCAGAGAGAGGATGATGAGACACCTGAGCTTAAGCAGGAAACACTAAGGGACAAACGGTATAGTAGGTTTAAGAAGCTACTGACAAAGGTCGAAAAAGACGTCAAACTGTTACAAAAACAGGTAAAGGAGAATTCAAATACTAAAAGGGAGATCAAGGAGGTCACAAACAGGTTAAGTAACAGACTTTCGGAAATCATGACAAGCGAAATGAAAGAAGTGTGGACGGGTCCCCGCATATCTCAGCCTATTTCGGACATTTCAGGTATAGTTAATATTTCAGATGACGAGGTAAGAGGAATAAAAGGAACTAAAGACTTGGCAGTGCAGGCCAGATACAACGAGATCGTAGGGGTTTCAAAAGGGGAGGGAATATCAAGCTTCGCCGTACAGACAATGAAAATTAATGTATCGAAGCTAGCACAGATATGTCTGGTTAAAGATGACATGGACAGCGCAGTGAGCGACATATGTCAAGAACTAATTGCAGGAGTATCGGACATAGAGAAAGAAAATAAGCAGGACAGTCTGACAATTGCAAAATTAAGTGCGGAGGTCGAGGATCTGCAGCAGCAGATAAAAAAGGCGCAGACAGAAGAGCGAGGATTTCAAACAGACCCAGTTTCTTATGCCAGCGTAAGCGCTAAAGAAAACAATGTTTCGAAAGAGGAAGTTCGAAGCATTAAGACATTTGATGATTTCAAAAAGGTACAGAGTCTGAAGTGGAGCAAAGAAGCATTCACAAACGTTAAATTAGTCGAAGGAAGCCCTCTTAGTAGTAGAGACCCATGCGAGGTCGTAATTGTTGAAGAAACTGACCTAACAATGGAGAAAAGTATACAGAAGACGTATAGAGACAGGTATGTAGAACTGCTAGACCTCCCTGGAGACATGAACGTAATCGAGATGACTACTAGAGTTGTAATTGACAGTAAGGTCCAAGAGAAAAAACGCCATGTCATCAAGATGGTTACAAATGAGAAGGAAGATACCTTATGGGAAAGACTATTAAAACTAAAAGAACAGGTGTTAAGTCTAGGCACAGTAGAAATAACAACGCATAAAATATCAGGGGTCGATGCAACTGTCATGTGGAAAATGCTGCAGGCCATATTTGTAGATACGAAGATAATGGTGAACATGTATGTGCCTAAAATGCCGGCAGACGGACCTACGACCAATAGGCCCCCGCGACAATTCAACACGGAAGCAATGGTTGTGACGGGTAACAAAAGAGACTTCAGAAGGATGCTGAATGATGTCAAAAGTGCTTTAAAAGACACCAAAGAGGCTGAAATTATTAGAAAAGTACGTAGCACCAAGGATGGCGAACTGCTGATCGTCATGGATAAAAATCAAGAAGCCATGAAGCGAATTCAAAACAGCCTGAAAGAGAAGATCAAAGATGTCAATGTGAGGCAGGTGCAGAATGTCGGGAAAACCAAAACAGTGTACTTAAGGGGCCTCGACGCCATAATCACCAGAGAGGAGGTGGAAAGTGCACTCAAGCGCGCCCTGGTGGTAAGTCCGTTACAGCTGAATGTAGGTGAGGTGAGACCCAGCAGGAACCATACGCAAACGGTAACAGTGAAAGCCGACGAGCTCACAGCACAAGCGATGATCAATCTGAAATTTATACCCGTTGGTATGGCTAGAGCTAGGGTGGAGGAAAGGCTCTCCATCACCCAGTGCTACAGGTGTCTTCAATATGGCCATGTGGCGGCAGACTGTGAATCCTCAGAAGACCACTCGAAAAGGTGCTTTAACTGTGGTGAAGATGGTCATCAAACAAAACATTGCATGGATAACCCCAAATGTTTGATATGCAAAGGCGACCACAGAATGGGAAGCAGTCGCTGCAAAGCCTTTCGGACGGCACTAAGTAGTAAGAGGAGAAGGCTCACCACACTTGGAGACGATGTCTTTGAATAATTGGTATTTACAGGTTTCATTATACAAGGTCGTAACTGTGATATACATAAAACTTTATTCTGTTCTGAATATAATATTTACATATATTTACATTTATTTACAGAGGTTACTTATACAACGCTGGAACTGTGATACTTATATAAAATTTCATTCTGTTTTGGTTTTGACTGTGATATTTATGTACATTTACATTTATTTACAGAGCTCATTTATGAAAGCCAGTAGCTGTGATAGTTATGCAAAACTTCATGTGCCTCGGGCTGTGATATATTTATTTATATATATTTATTTACAGAGTCTATCTATACAATCCTGCCACTGTGATATTTTTACAATATTTTATTTATGTCTAACTGTGATATCTATACGTATATATACCCACTTAGAGATTTTATTTATTCATATTTTATATTTATTTATTATCTATTTATTTACATGTTCTCACCCTCGTGCGGTCTCCTTGTGTTTGGTCCTCCAGGTTAGGTGGCGTGTTCATGTTGCAGTATCACTCAATGGTTAAATTTCTACAGATTAATTCTAATAATTCGGTACGGTCGCAGGATATGGCTGTGGCCCTTGCTATGGAACAGCAAGCTGACTTCATCCTAATCACTGAGTTTAATAAAAAATCTGCAAAGAACAAACGTAATTTTTACAAGAACAAAAGTGAAGTAGCTGCAATAATTAAACTTACCTCTAATTATAAAATAATGTCATATGGAGGCGGCGACTGCTTTGTCTGGCTTGGTCTGGAAGACTTCTATGTGTATAGTATATATATAAGCCCCAACTGCGGAACAGAGGCGTTTATTCGACACATCACGGAACTCGATGAAGATCTGAAAAAGAAAGACAACAATGTTATTCTAACGGGGGACTTTAATTCGAAGCATCCGTTATGGGGAGGGACGGACATGGATGTCAGAGGGCAGTATCTCATGGATTGGATTAATTCAATGGACCTATGCTTACTGAATGACGGTAAAAAACCTACCTTGGTGAGGCCTAATGGCGTGTCCTTTGTGGATCTGTCTATCGTTTCCCCTGAGCTAACGGTATGTACTAAGATGTGGGAGGTGAGGGATGAGGTATCCCTCAGCGACCACAGATTTATAAACTTTGAACTATTAGATAAGAGTTTCAATAAGAAAAAGAAATGTGATATATTATTTGACATGTCGCTCTGTGAGTCTTTTATAGATATGAATGTTGCCTGTCACAACAATGATATTGATGTAGATGGCGTGACTAGGATGCTGCAAAGGGCCATTAAAGATAGTACATACAGAAGACAAAGCAACCGTATGAAACCGTACTGGTGGACGGACACAATAGAAAACCTGCGCACTGGCGTCTTTCAAAGTAGACGCAGATATCAGAAGGCGATGAAAAAGCGCCTTCCACATGTGGAACAGCTGCACAATGCATATAAGGAACAAAAGAAAGAACTGGTTAACGAGATTGCTAGATCAAAAAAGAAAAAGTGGGACGATCTGTGCAGCAAATTAAATGACGACGTTTTTGGAGACGCTTATAAGATTGTAACTAAAGAACTGAGGCTCCCAGACCCCAAAATAGATCTCACTGTTGAGGCAAGGCTCCAACTCTTCCGGGAGATGTTCGTGTGCAGCGAAGGCCCTAAGTTTCAAAAATCGGGTGTGTTGACCGATAGACTTTTTACGATCGAGGAGGTACAAGCCGCAGGTGCCAAGCTGAAGAATAAAAAGGCTCCCGGGCCAGACCGAATACCTCCTGAGGTTGCAAAGATGGCCATCACAAATCATATTGAGTTCTTTCGACAGCTGTTCAACACACTATTAGTAAATGGATACTTCCCCGCAGAATGGAAAACGGCCTGCCTGGTCCTGATTGAGAAACCAAAGAAGAACTGGGATGATCCCACAAAGTATCGGCCTATCTGTCTTATCAGTGTATTGGGTAAGGTTTTCGAAAATATAATTAATTCTAGGCTGGTCGAGGAGATTGAACAAAAAGGGAACTTCTCTGAGTGTCAGTTTGGTTTCAGAAGGGGTAGATCAACAGTTGATGCGATTCGCGATGTCCTGAAATCGGTCCAGCATGAGGGTAGGTTACTGAAACCAGGGTTTACGGCATTGATTTTGATAGACGTCCAGAATGCCTTCAATACCGCATCCTGGGATCTAATTATTGAAAAGCTGCACAAAAGGGGGATCTCGCCCTATTTGTGTGATCTAATTAAAAGTTATTTGACAGACAGGTCTATCATCGTGGACAAGGACCATACAATGACAATTGGAGGAGGCGTTCCGCAGGGTTCGGTCCTTGGGCCGACCCTGTGGAACGTCCTGTATGATGACATCATGGAGTTGAGGTTGTCGCGTGGCGCACGGATAGTGTGCTATGCGGATGATCTGGCGTTGGTCGTATCTGCTGAGGATGAGGTTGATCTGGTACGCAGAGCCAATAAGGCGCTGCGCAAAATAAGTGCATGGATGACCGCAAACCGTCTGAATGTTGCTGTCGAGAAAACAAACGCCGTGATGCTGAATTACTGCAAGAGAAACAGGAACATACAATTTGAACTGGATGGGTGCCCGATACTTCCGACACAATATGTTAAATACCTTGGCGTAACGCTGGACAAGCAGATGACCTTTGTCAAACACATTGAAACGGTGGTAAGAAAATCATTTAAGGTCCTAAATGTTCTTTTCAGGCTCTTACCTAGGACTGGCGGTCCTGATACTAGTAAAAGACGGGTCCTCTGTTTGGCAGTGCAGTCGATACTGATGTACGGGGCACCGGTATGGCATAGGGCTCTGCGTGTACGTAGAGCGAGAGAGATGCTTACCTCTGCGCAGCGAACGATGTGCCTGCGGGTCGTTAGGGGCTACAAAACGGTCTCGGCGGAGGCGGCGGTAACCCTGGCAGGCATGATCCCGATCCATCTCTTGGTGGACGAGAGGAGACGGATATCGGAGTCACCGGCCCCAAATTATGAAGAAGAGCGCTGCAGGACGATGCAGGCATGGCAGGAAGAGTGGTCATCTGATACGGGCCGTGCTGCTTGGACCAAGCGCCTGATCGGTGATGTCAGCACCTGGAAAAATACAAAACACGTGAGTCTAGATTACTATACTACTCAGATACTTACAGGGCATGGGGCCTTTGCTGCGTACTTGAATCGTTTTGGTCGGTGGGTGGATGATCGGTGTCCGGAGTGTTCCGCGGTGGATGACGTTGAACATACGGTCTTCCAGTGTAAGGCGCATGACGATCTGAGAATTCGAATTACCAATGAGGTAGGGGTACTGACCCCAGAAAATCTGATTCCGGTGATGATAGAAAGCAACGAAAATTGGAGAGCTGTAAGCCGCTTCTTCCGGGAGCTGATCGTCCGAAAGAACACCGTGCTTGATAATATACGAGCTGTAAGACAATAATGAGTCGCTCTTGGTTTCCCCTGCCCCTAGATAGGGGCGAGTACTCAGCTTCTCCACCGCGACAAGGTGGCGACTCTTCGAAGAAGACTAATTGATTCAAAGCAAATTAAAACATAATACGTACCTTGATATGGGTTTGCCTATTTACTCGCCGTGATGATGATTCTTACTTATGCCCCCCCTATCAAACTTACCTTGTGACCTTGGTCTTTCTCTCCGGACATAGGAGAGGATCACAGCAATAGATGGTTTATTAGTTGAGGGTAATAAATGGACAATACCTACCTCGATGCAATGCTTCGGCGGTCCCGAGGTAGGGAGAGGAGATGAGGAGGGGTTTTAGTGGGTAGACTCCGAGGTGGGGCCTCGGGGAGAGTCCCACACTCCCAGTCGACACTGGGTCGACTGGGGCGGGTCTATAAAAGATTTCCCCTCCTCCCAAAAAAAAAAAAAAAAAAAAAAAAAAAAAAAAAAAAAAGGTCAGGTCAGGTCAGGTCAGGTCAGGTCAGGTCAGGTCAGGTCAGGTCAGGTCAGGTCAGGTCAGGTCAGGTCAGGTCAGGTCAGGTCAGGTCAGGTCAGGTCAGGTCAGGTCAGGTCCAATTGCAAAATTAAGTGCGGAGGTCGAGGATCTGCAGCAGCAAATAAAAAAGGCGCAGACAGAAGAGCGAGGATTTCAAACAGACCCAGTTTCTTATGCCAGCGTAAGCGCTAAAGAAAACAATGTTTCGAAAGAGGAAGTTCGAAGCATTAAGACATTTGACGATTTCAAAAAGGTACAGAGTCTGAAGTGGAGCAAAGAAGCCTTCACAAACGTCAAATTAGTCGAAGGAAGCCCTCTTAGTAGTAGAGACCCATGCGAGGTCGTAATTGTTGAAGAAACTGACTTAACAATGGAGAAAAGTATACAGAAGACGTATAGAGACAGGTATGTAGAACTGCTAGACCTCCCTGGAGACATGAACGTAATCGAGATGACTACTAGAGTTGTAATTGACAGCAAGGTCCAAGAGAAAAAACGCCATGTCATCAAGATGGTTACAAATGAGAAGGAAGATACCTTATGGGAAAGACTATTAAAACTAAAAGAACAGGTGTTAAGTCTAGGCACAGTAGAAATAACAACGCATAAAATATCAGGGGTCGATGCAACTGTCATGTGGAAAATGCTGCAGGCCATATTTGTAGATACAAAGATAATGGTGAACATGTATGTGCCTAAAATGCCGGCAGACGGACCTACGACCAATAGGCCCCCGCGACAATTCAACACGGAAGCAATGGTTGTGACGGGTAACAAAAGAGACTTCAGAAGGATGCTGAATGATGTCAAAAGTGCTTTAAAAGACACCAAAGAGGCTGAAATTATTAGAAAAGTACGTAGCACCAAGGATGGCGAACTACTGATCGTCATGGACAAAAATCAAGAAGCCATGAAGCGAATTCAAAACAGCCTGAAAGAGAAGATCAAAGATGTCAATGTGAGGCAGGTGCAAAATGTCGGGAAAACCAAAACAGTGTACTTAAGGGGCCTCGACGCCATAATCACCAGAGAGGAGGTGGAAAGTGCACTCAAGCGCGCCCTGGTGGTAAGTCCGCTACAGCTGAATGTAGGTGAGGTAAGACCCAGCAGGAACCATACGCAAACGGTAACAGTGAAAGCCGACGAGCTCACAGCACAAGCGATGATCAATCTGAAATTTATACCCGTTGGTATGGCTAGAGCTAGGGTGGAGGAAAGGCTCTCCATCACCCAGTGCTACAAGTGTCTTCAATACGGCCATGTGGCGGCAGACTGTGAATCCTCAGAAGACCACTCGAAAAGGTGCTTTAACTGTGGTGAAGATGGTCATCAAACAAAACATTGCATGGATAACCCCAAATGTTTGATATGCAAAGGCGACCACAGAATGGGAAGCAGTCGCTGCAAAGCCTTTCGGACGGCACTAAGTAGTAAGAGGAGAAGGCTCACCACACTTGGAGACGATGTCTTTGAATAATTGGTATTTACAGGTTTTATTATACAAGGTCGTAACTGTGATATACATAAAACTTTATTCTGTTCTGAATATAATATTTACATATATTTACATTTATTTACAGAGTTTACTTATACAACGCTGGAACTGTGATACTTATATAAAATTTCATTCTGTTTTGGTTTTGACTGTGATATTTATGTACATTTACATTTATTTACAGAGCTCATTTATGAAAGCCAGTAGCTGTGATAGTTATGCAAATCTTCATGTGCCTCGGGCTGTGACATATTTATTTATATATATTTATTTACAGAGTCTATCTATACAATCCTGCCACGGTGATATTTTTACAATATTTTATTTATGTCTAACTGTGATATCTATACGTATATACACCCACTTAGAGATTTTATTTATTCATATTTTATATTTATTTATTATCTATTTATTTACATGTTCTCACCCTCGTGCGGTCTCTTTGTGTTTGGTCCTCCAGATTAGGTGGCGTGTCCATGTTGCAACCCCTATATATACAGATCATGAGGATATTACAAGCTAACTGCCGGACGTCTTCCAGGACGCAGGACCTAGCCATAGCAACAGCCATGAGGGACAAGGTCGATTTATTAGTGCTTAGCGAAATCAATAAAAATGTGTCGAAGGGTAAGAGGCATCTTTATGTAAATAAAAAACTCACCGTTGGCATACAGAATATTTCCCACAAATATAACATCCGAGCGTATGGTGGTGCCAGCTGTTTCGTGTGGGTCCGTATTGGTGAGATGCACATCTACTCGGTGTATATCAGCCCTAACTGCAGCATGCCCGATTTTGAGAAGCAACTGAGTGAACTGGATGGTGACCTAAAACAAAGAAATACAAATGTTATTGTTACAGGCGATTTTAATTCCAAGCATACAAGTTGGGGAGGTGACGTAACAGATGCCCGAGGGAATGCAATGTTCGACTGGCAGAGCTCCGCACGCATGCACGTAATGAACGACGGGAAGAAGCCTACACTAATACGACCAAATGGTGTATCCTTTGTTGATTTGAGCATGTGTAGCCTGCAAATCGCGCCGGGAATTCTTAGTTGGGAGGTGCTTGACGACGAATCCTTGAGCGACCATCAGCTTATACTCTTTGAAATAAAAGTAGAAGAATGCGGCTTCCAACAACGGTTTGTGGATAGGTATATCGATGTGAAAAAGTATGAATCCATATTAAAGACAACTTTAGAATTGGAGAGCTATCCCACAGATGTAGGGGAGCTGATTAGAATTATGAAAGACTCATTAAGACAAAGTACAACAACAAATAATAAGCACAAGACGAAGCCGTACTGGTGGAATGAAGAAATTGATGATAAAAGAAAAACTACAACACATACCAGACGCCAGTATTTGAGAGCGCGTAAAAGAAACTCGGCAGAAGCTGAAGACATAAAAGAAGAGTATAAGCAGCAAAAGAAAGAGTTAGTCGGTCTGATAGCAAGGTCCAAAGATGCAAAGTGGAGAGAATTGTGTAACAATCTGGAAAACGACGTCTTTGGGGACGCATACAGAATTGTAATGCTAAATCTAAGGCTACCTAATCCTAAGATCACCCTAACCCCAGAAGAGAAAATTAATCAATTTAATTCCCTGTTTATAGGTCGGCAGTCGGCACCTAGCTTTGAAAAAGCGACAATCGATTTAGAAAACGAGCCCATTGAAATCGATGAGGAAGAACTGTTATCGGCATGCGATAGGGTGAAAGCAGGCAAGGCACCGGGCCCGGATGGTCTACCGCCCGAGGTAGTGAAAAGATCGATCAAATCCAACGTCAGAGTGTTCCGCGATGCTTTCAACAGACTACTGAGAAATACCTGTTTTCCCGAGTTTTGGAAGGTCACTAAATTGATCCTTATTGACAAGCCGCGTAAGGACGAGACTGACCAAATCAAATACAGACCCATTTGTTTGATAGACGTAGTTGCCAAGGTGTACGAAAACATTATAAATCGTCGACTCATCTCGGAAATCGAGGTAAGTGGAGACTTTTCCCAGAATCAGTATGGTTTTAGGGCTGGAAGGTCCACTCTCCATGCTATCAGGGAGGTGCTTAGGGATGCAGCCGAATTGCGATCCAGGCCTAAATTCTGCGCCTTGGCGCTTATAGATGTCAAGAATGCTTTCAACAGCGCCAGGTGGGATAAAATCATAATGAAATTGGAACAGAGGCGGATATCCCCATATCTGCTGAACATAATTAAAGAGTACCTGAGTGACCGCACGGTAGTTATAGGTAGGGATGCACGAGTGGGTGTGGGAGGAGGCGTTCCACAGGGATCCGTGCTTGGCCCGACCCTGTGGAATGTCCTCTATGATGACATAATGAGGGTGAGGGTTAAAACTGGAACAAAGCTGATCTGCTATGCGGATGATCTGGCGATAGTTGCGAATGCGGAGACGGCGGAAGAACTTGTCCTTAAAATGAACTTTGCTTTACGCGAGGTAAGTAAATGGATGCAGGCCCACGATTTGGCAATTGCGGAAGAGAAAACTACCGCAATACTTCTTAACTACTGCGGTAGAAAACACAAGATTGAATTCCGCGTAAACAACCAT
>JBCDWK010000017.1:0-16613 GCA_039776855.1 Mylabris sibirica | reverse complement strand
CCGAAATAAATAGCTTCTAATAGGTGGTCCAATAATTCTTTACATTGATAGATTTGGAGGAAAAGGATCCGGATTTGGGATTGGGTGATTGTGATTTCTTCATTTTGACGAATATGATAAAGTAGTAATTTTTGATTATTTTGAAGGATTTGGATGGAATTTAGGATATGGCTTGTAGTGTTTTGCATTATGCGGATTTCTTCGTTGATTTGGTTGTGTAATATCTGTTGATTTTGTTGTAACGCGTCCAGGTATATGTTGATTTCTTCTTTGTCTGCTTAAGTTAGTGTACCAAATAATATTTTCTCGAGCTCTCCAATAATATTTACTCGGCCCCGTTTATATCGTTGTGTATGGAATATGTTTAGTTTCTGACTGGTCATGCTGCTGATGACGTTGCGGATTTCTGTTAGTTCTGTTGAAAGGTCAGATCGCTGATTTCTTTCAATTAATGGGTCACATCCTTTTTTAATAATTTCGATATTTTCTCTTAGTTGGCTAATATTATAATGGTATTGAAAGTGGATATAATGGTCGATGATATAAGCATCTCCCTTTTTTAGTGGGGGACTGCCTTATATAGGTTTCTTATTGCTTATATTATTTTAGGGGATGGTGCGTCTTTTGTTATTATAACATATTGAATTACAGTTGCAAAATCCCTATCACAAACCTTGAACTATATGTATAGGTTGTGTTTTATTTTCTTGTTGTTTAGCAAATCTTATCAATTGATTTTTGATTCATCATATTTATTTTTAAAATTTATTATTGCTTTTTTTTAAAAAAATAATTAGAACGACTATATAACAAATAACAACTGCGTATTATATACTGGGTGTCTGTTTTAAATTTGGTCGATTCCTATGAAACTCCTATTAGTTGGCGAGCGATTCCAATAATATTTGATTTCGTAGTTCATTTGGAGGTTGGTCAAAAACCGCTCGTTTTTTACAATATGATGATATTAAAAAATGGGATACACACATTAAAATGACTAAAAACGACTCAAAGATGCTCCCAACATTGATTTTTTTTGTTTTTTTCCCTTTATTTCATTTTATTAAAAATGCGAACCATTTCTACCTACTTTAGAATACAACGTAGTAAAACGAAGAAAATCCATGTTGGGAGGATCAGTTTTACAAAATTTTAGAAAATCACAAATAATCGTAAAAAATGGCATATAATCATCTAAAACTTTAACCCTTAAATAAGGGATGAAGGCGCTGTTTTCATCATTTGAAAGCCCTAGTGAATCTCTAATCTCTATGATCTAGTTCTTGAACCAGCCGTTCCAGAGATCGTTGGAAAAAACAGATTTTGCAGTGGTAACTTCAAACCCCAATATTTACCTATAACTTGACGACAAAACATACATCCATTAGAATAGACCAAGAATCATCAAAATCGGAGTTTCGACCTAGTGTGGTTTACTTGTTAGTCATTTTAAGCATATGCAGCTGGTTTTTGGAAATGGCGATATTGTCAGAAACGAGCGTTTTCTGACCGATTTAGGTATATATGAGCTACGAGGTTCTAGTTCTGCAAAAATACCCTCTAAGGAATAGTCTTCAAATCTTTAATATATTATTCGAATCGCTTGCCAACTAATAAAAATGGACCACATTTAAAATAGACACCTTGTATAGCGCGTTATACATAGATATTTGACCTGATCTATTTATTTTTACCTTTTCTATAGCAGCTAATACAATTTTGAAATAGACTATAAAATTTCGTAAAATTTTCATAACCCGCTGAAGGGTGGCGAATTATTCCACAACCATATAGAATTAGTAATTCATTGTCGGATTTTTGGTGTTGTTTTTTCTTTCTTTTGGTAAACGATGAATGTTCCAGACTTGGATTCAGAATTGCAATATACAATATACATATAAATATAGTCAAACGTTTCTTTGTCTAAAATATGTCTAAATATGTGGAGAAAATCATTGTACAATCTATTGAATTTCAATATAAACAATTTTCTCGCCATGAAAAATAATAAAAATAAAACTATAACATACTGCAACTAATTAAACTTCAAAAGTTGTTTTGTTGTTTAATTTTATTTTATGGTAGCGAATCTAGCTCAAAATAAAACTAAACCATATTCGACAGCATATTTCAACATATGTAGTGTAAAATGAGTTTTACTGTATAGAAGATAATAAGAAAATTATATTATTGGCTATACATATAGACTAACGAACGAAATATATTTGCTAACTTAACTTCAAAACAAAAAGGTCTAGTCAAGTCGGCATTTGATTTAAAATCTATTATACTTGTCAGAGACTCATCATTTTTATCATTATTATTGTTATTATTATTATTCTTATTATTATTGTCATTAGTTTAAGGTCATGTTTAACTTCATTAACTTTATCTTGCAAACATTTATATTTTCAATATCTAGTATCAATAATCGTTAAAACCGAATTAACTTAAGATTAAACGTTCAAGGACTAGGTCAAAAACTGTTGACTTAGATGTCGTATAAAAGATCATCTAACCAGCAGTAGAGTAGAGAGTAAGAGTAGAGTAACGCTAACCGAATCTTTGTCAACCAATTTTTAACTAATAAAAAGTGTATAGTAAGGAAGTGTAGTATTTGGAATTGAGAACCACAACATACTACAGTACATCAACGTCATTGGTTAATTTTTCGTTTGTGGTAAACAATTTATAACATTGAATGTTTTTGGCTAATTGGGCTTATACGACTTACCTATACAGTAAGATGGGGCTGGATTTTTAATATCGAAGGAAAATTAAAATGGATGCTTTCATATTTTTTTCAATTGCGTTCAAGTGTAGCTTGAAGTTTAGCACGCTTTTTTTTCTTTTTCAGATCAAATGCAATCATCATGATCCGTTATATTTGGAATTTAGCAATATTAACGATTTTAATATCCAGTGTAATTTGTGGAAATGGTCGATGTAAGTTGTCCCCTTATTTTTTTCTTCTTGTTTATTTTTTATGATTTGTAAGTTATTGTTGTTGTCGTAAATATAGTTGTGGATCGTAAGAGGCGTGAAGTGGAGAAAAAGGCGCCGTATTTCGTGAATCGTCACGTAAAATGTCACGTAAAATGTCACGTTTAGTTGTTAAACCGGCTGATAATATGATTGTATTGAAATGTGAAGCTGGCGGTGAACCAACACCAAATATAACATGGACTAAAAATGATCAACCACCGAAAAGACAATTAGGGAAAATTAAATATCAACATTGGTCGTTGTGGTTAGAAGATCTTGTTACTGATGATAGAGGCGAATATACGTGTCATGTATGTAATGAACTAGGATGTATAAATTATACATACAGCGTTGATGTTGTTGGTAAGTTTATTATTAAATAAAAAAAATCTCCAAAGGCAGCAAGTACCTTATATAGCGAATTTTTTTATGTATCTACATACTGAAATATTAATTGCAAAACATTCTTATGATACTGACAATTAATATATTTTAATAACATTGAATCAACTAATAAATTCATTTCCCGATGTTATTTTAATATTTATGATTTTTATTGAAAAATACTTTTAATCCACAAACAATAAGAAACACTAAAAAAAAATAATAATGAAGTTTGTTGTTTGTCTAATACGTCTAATCAAGGCCTGCTTGATTTTTTCAAGCGAAATTCTCTAGCAGGCCTTGCGTCTAATATTAACTGTCAAAATTAGTTGCCCCCCGCGATATTCAATTTTTTTTCTAATATCAATAGTCAGAGAACATATAGCCACCTGAGATAATCGATTTTACTGCTTATACTCAAAAAAGAGATTTTTGCATTTTTCTTGCGAACCAACGAACCGATTTTGATGATTATTTTTCTGGGTCATAGAGAATGGTCGGCTCTACTGTTATTTTAATTTTCATCAAAATCTAAGCAAATGTAATATTGAAAATGATTTTTTTTAACATTTCTTCAGCTCTTATTCCAAAAGTGTTGGCCCTACCAGTCTGGCCAACGAACTCATCCAAGCTATCACAAAGACCGATTTTTGTACCAAGTTTCATTCAGATTGGACTATTTTTACGGCAGTTATCGTGGGTATACATATATATATATATATATATATATATATATATAAATATATATATATATATATATATATATATATATATAATATATATATATATATATATATATATATATATATATATATATGTATATAAAAATTTTAACGAACGGTGGATATGGGTTCCTTAGGTCCCAAAACGAACTTCTGTGCAAAAATTTTTCGGAAATTCAAAAGTGAGGATCTCGTCATTAGCTAATTTTTTTTAAAAAAATTCGCTAAAAGGAATTTTGTTTTCCTATACATATGCAGGGTGAGTCAAAAGTAACGCATAATCGCCATAACTTTTTTATTTATGAAAATTGTGAAAAACGCCGTGACAGGTATTTTTTTTATTTTTAAATTAATTAAGTGGGACGGAGCCAAAACGTCTCTAACAGTTACCATTGCAAAGAACTGCCATCATCAACAATTTTTTTAAATAGCAACCCCTATTTTTTTTGCATTTTCGGATATGGCATATTTTTCTGCGCTTAGGCATGTAAAAATAGTAGGGAGTTACATATGAATATTTTTGAGAAAAAAATTATTAAAGTTTGCAAGATTTTTTGTCATCATAATATCCATGCATCAGCATATTATACAAAAAACACAACACCTTTGAACAAGCATTACAAGCATTGATTTATTACTGGATCAAGTAGGCGTATATTGAATATTTGTCAAAATTATTGCTTAATATGGCGGATGTAGTTGTCAAAAATAAAACTGAAAATCTTAAGGGTGGTTACTTCTGGAGGGAAAATAGGAAGCATGGTTGAAGTATATGTGGTCTATTTAACAGTTTGTATGCAACTAAAACTTCCACTTACATTAAAATTTGCAATTTTGTTTTTGACAATTTAGTTTTGTCAGAATTCTACACACGTCTGCTTAATCAAACAATAAATCAATGCTTGCAATGCTTATTCAATAGTGTTGTGTTTTTCGTCTACCATGCTGACGCAAGGATATAGTGATGACAGTAAATCTTGGTAACTTTAATAATTTTTTTTTCGAAAATTTTCTTATGTTACACCCTACTATTTTTACATGTCTGAACGCAGAAAAATAGACCCTACCCGAAAATGTAATAAAAAATAGGAATTGCCACTTAAAAAAATTGTTGATGATGGCAGTTCTTCGCAATGGTAACTGTTAGAGCTATTTTGGCTCCGTCCCATATAATTAATATATATATATATATAAAATTTAACGAACGGTGGATATGGGTTCCTGAGGTCTCAAAACGAACTTCCGTGCAAAATTTTTTCGAAAATTCAAATGTGAGGATCTCGTCATATGCTAATTTTTCTGAAAAAAAATTCGCTAAAACGAAAGCGCAATACCCAGCCAATTTTGAGAAAAAAGCGTTTAAAGTTTTTTGCATTCATTTAGTATTATTAAGTTATTTGATTAAATGAATCTACTGTCAAATGAAAGCTCTTTCTTTCTATCTCTAATTAGTGTCTGTTAGAAAATAATGATTCAAGTATAGACGACGTAATTGAGGAAATTAGAAAAAAATAATGAAAAACGGTGGATGCGCCGGGAGAGAAATAAACTTTAAATAATCACTGAAAATAATAAACATAATTTAATGAATTTAGAGTCAAATGAAAGTTTTTTTTTCTATTTTTTATTTGTTATTGTTATTGTGTAATTGAATTTTTTATTAAAAACTATTTTTTTCAAAACTATAGAAAGTGCAAATATTAAACGTAATGGTGATGTCTTCTGTTTTCGTTAACAATGGCTTATTAATTCTGGAAATTGAAGCTACTCCATTGTCACGTCTTATTTGTTCAACTATTCTAAAATAATGCTCACTGTCCATTTGTAGGTAAGGTTTTATGGAACTTGAGGCACTGTGTCCAGTTAATTTAATAACCTTTTTGCTAACTGTGTTACAGCTGTAGCTCGATTGGAGTGATTGGCAATCTTTTTTCTTCTCAAGTCCAGGCCAATTTTTTTCTGCTCCTTGTTTAATCCACTTCGCAATCTCGTTTTTCCGATTGGCATATTTTTGAATCTGGAAGCTTCTTTATTCCAGTTCGGGTTAACAGTTGAAAAAAGTCTAGAGGCTTGGATTTTATTTGTTTTTTTAGACATCAATATTCTACAGAGACGGACAGGACACAGATCTTCATCAGCTGTATTAGCTACTAACCATTTGTCCTCTGCAAGCTTTTGAACACCTTTTTGGGCAGTTTTGCTGAACGTAGGGTTATACTGCCTACAGCGAAAAAGAATTATAAAACAATCCACAACAAATAGAAATTATTACGGGGTAATCCATCATTTCGAATATCTTTAAAATGCTATATTACACATGCAGCAGCCTCGCCACCTCTCTATGTCAATTCAAACGCAGCAATTTGGTAGAAGTTTCTTAGAAGCTCATCGGGTGAATTTTCATCAAATACTTTCGCTATTCTTTGGTGTTCCTGAATGGTAAGTACTGCTGAATTCACTTTTCTCTTTTCTGGTACAGCCTGTAATTGCTTTCTTTTAACATCCCTTGCTTCTATTGAATATCTTTAAAAGGGTTAGATACGCGGCTATCCTTTTTGTAATATGTTTCCTGGATAATTAATGCCACTACATTAAACATAGTCTTAACCACTCCTTCTTTATACTCTTCTCCATTACCATTTATTTTCATATTAACTACCCAGTATTTCAATATTTCATTTATTTGTTCCACTGTTGTTTCTTCTATCAGTTGAAATTGCTTCTCTTTACAGAACAATAAAAACTGATTCTATATGGAATTTTGAGCTTTCAATGTATTTTCCGGGAGTGATTTTTTATCAAATCATTGATTTGGCCGAATTAAAATGTGTGCATGAGGTAATCTTCGCCTTTGTCATTCAACCGAATACATTCAGCAACGTGTCGGACCAAATATGTGTAATTTTGTAATAAAGCTCATTAAAGACTTAATTTTTTGTATGAATACACGTGCTAGAATGTCATGGCGATGTATAGCATTTTGGCCTGGCAATAGTAAAGATTTAATCTCCTGCCAATTTATATTACATGTAAACGGGATAAATAAATACTGTCGTCCATACTCGCGCATGAAAGTCACAGCATCCTGTATATATTCTTGCATATGACGTGGACTGCCTACTTACGATGATGGTAGAATGACAGAGTTACCAATTGCTGATGTGCCGAATTTGCTCATGTTCGTTCTCTACCTTCGCGTACATATCGAATATAAATTGTTGGCACAGCTCACGACATCGCAGATTGATGTTCTCTTGACAGAGTCGAATCATCATACGATACGCATAAAAATCCATCGACCTCACTTTCTTGTATGTTTCGGCTCCTGTAACAACTTAATCATTAATATTAATTCAAAATGGTTATTGATGTTCATAATGAATGAACTATCTGTGGCGTGATCTCGTTGGTATTGGGCGAATTTAGATTATTGTAGCCGCAATGTGCATCCACACGATTTATGTCCTCACCACCCATGAAGTAAATTTGTAGAAATTTATGTGGTTCGTGTGGCATTGACAGCAATGAGCCCACTTTGTGCTACACTTGCATGACCTTTTATTTTGAACGTTGAATTGAATTGTTGACCATTTGCCGCAGTATTGTGAACTATTTCTGTTGCCTTGGACGAAGTGATTTGGAAGCATGAATTAAATCTGCGAATGGACTTCAGGAACAGGTTTGAATCTGAATCTGTACCGATGAGCAAATCGTTTAATAGATCCGGTGGTGTCTCAATTTCTGGTATTTTTACTTTTCCTGATGCGCAGCACATCCCGGCTGACTCATTTATTAATTAATTAATATTTTATGAATTTTCTCAAGATTTTAATGAGGTCAGCAAGCAGGAATACTCGTCTTAGCAAGTTTAGCTGATATGTTTCGCAACCAGATAATGTTGTATTCAATACAGTTGCCCATCTTAGCAGATGGTCGAAAATCTAATCAAGTACAACTACTTGTGACTAATCATTCTAAGTGTTCAACTGTATCATTACAAATACCGAGTATCGGTAAAAACAAGAAGATAAGATGACGTATTGAAATCTTAGACTTTAGACCATACAAACTCATAGACACTCCCTATGCTATCCAGCGTTGAAGGAGAAGTGAATCTAACATTTGTTCTTATTTTGCCCATGTGTGACATCACTATGACGTCGCAAACACTGTTAAATGAAACAGTATATTTTTCGTTTCATTTTTGAATTCTTCTTGACTTTAGTCGACCAAAACAGTGGTATTACCTTAATCTCCAATGCAAATTTCTCTCCTTGTTTTCGAAGCTCCTATTCTTCAGATAATTCTTTATACTTAACGATTAATGTGATGATTCTTGATGATATACTAAAAGATTTTTTAAAATTATTGACGAAGTGTCTAGAAGCTTTAAAGTTTTCTAACTGAAGATCCTGAGTTGCTTGCTTTGCCCACAGTTGTATATCCTAATAATGAACTGATGAGCCATGGTCTCTAGCTTCATCAAATTTTCATAAAGTTATACTCTTTATTTTATCAAGTTTTGAAATACGATTTTCGCCAATACAATTTTCTGTCATATTCTGCAGTCTACTTTATTACTGCTTGTTATTACATATAATACAGTCATTATTACAACAATCAATCATTATTTATAATAATCCCTAACAACAGCTATTGTAGAGAAGCCGGACTATTCTTAAGGTACATATAGACGATGAAACTTTTGTATGTTGTAGTAGTGCTTAACTATGTAAACACCCTAAAAATATCCTAATTTTTGACTACACTTTTATATCTTAGACTTTTTTAAGTTTCACGCTAAACTAAATATTTAACTGTGTAAACACATCCCATGTAATAAAAGAATAGAAACTTTTTTGAAGGCTTAAGAGTGTATACAGAAGATTTTTATAAATTATTTAGGTTTAGCAAAACTTCTGTGGGCTGTTCATGTTGACAGAGTCGATGCAGTGCGTGTAACATTTTGGACCTCCAAATAAATAACTATTAATTTAAATTAAATTTAATTAAACCAATTTTTTTTTATTATTGTCAGTCTGTTTACATAGGCAGCTGTTGACAGGCGTCTTTTTCACAATAGAAATTAAATTGATGTTTTTTATACATAATGATTGAATTGGATTAGAATGGTTAAAAATGCCTTCATCGGAAATTCAACTTTTGCACCCCTCATTCATGTATATTAGCTTATACTCTGCATCTGATAATGCCAAAAGTACAATGCTGTAGTTACCATTATAATTATAACAAAGGCTACCGGAATTCTTTGGAGCTTTTATGTTTATGTGCTTGCCTTCACGCGCATCGATTCAGTGTGGAAAATGCCACTTTACTTCAAATTTATGAGCAATTTGTGTCCACTCTTTTTCGCAACGTGGCAACTGTAATACAAGTAATTTGTTTTAGTCATATGTAAATGAAGGTACTCAATTTAAGGCTAACATTATTGCAAGTACCAGCGAAAGTGCTAGTAAGAGCGCCTGCGAAACTGGCACAAAATCAAAAAATGAAACAAACGGCAATAATAAGAAGAAGAACGGACACCCATCTAAAGAGGAAGAAGACAAAGCGCTTCAAAAATGTCTTGAAATTATCAACACTACCCAAATTGATGACTGGATGACACTTGGCAATTTTATTGCTGCTGAACTTCGGTCATTAGAAGGCGCTCCAGCTTTGCGCTCAAAATGTAAACACGACATACAGCAAATTTTACTTGAAGTGGGCAATGGAACATGCCAACATGAATACATCAGCAGATGCTTATACTATAATGAGTGGCACTGATAGTTTTGTACAGGGCATCGAACCGTAATTTTTTTCGTTCCGGTTCAAGTAAAAAAAAATTATCGGTTCGGCTCCGGTTTTCGTTCCTGTGAAAATAACGGGTTTTTTCGGTTTTCGGTTTAGTTCCAAGTGACTCATTTTCAAATTTTTCAATATAAACAATTTATTTTTCCCAAAAATTACAATATCAATAATAATAATAAAACTTGTAATAATCAGAAACTTTATCCTTATTATCATTATCATCAAGAAATCCAATACGCGTTAATTTATAAAATAATACTATAGACACATAGCCCGTCATTTAGGCGAAAACCATCATTTATAAGGAAAATTGAAGTATGATATGACATCAAGGTCCTTTAATATTGCTTGTAATTTCGAATAACATTTCGAAAAATCCCAAAAACATCTGTGGGCAACAAACAAGTCGTTAATTCCAAAACATAACATTCGTCTTTATCTATAATTTAAAATTGCACAAAATTCTGTCAAATTGCGCTTTCCTACTGCCTTCTAGATGGCACCGAAATTACGGTGTAAATGATAGTAGATCACCATCATATATGTAGGCCTTCGTTTGAGTTATCGTAAATGATGAAACCAACCATCAGAACGACGGTCTAAAAGATAGTTTCGTCTAAATGACGGATAATGTGTCTAGGTTATAAGACACATGTAAACAAGACAAGTTTTGTGTATACTCTTGTTATGGTGTCATTTCAAATGCCATTCTAAATTTGCAGCATGCTGCCCCTTTAGTGCAGTCTCATATATAGTATAGTATATACTTTGATTTTCCGTTTTATTATGGATGAAAAAATTACGGCTGGTGGTTGATTTATTTCTGCCCATACTAAATATAAAGAAAAACAAACAAAAATAAATAAAACAAATAGTATAATTTACTGATTTTGTTAAAATAAAATTATCCAAAATATAAGGATCGAGAGAATGTTCTGTTGTATTTTAGGTAGACCTGCAAATGATTTAAAAATATTTTTTTGTACTTTTCAAACTAATAATAAATATAATGATTCCTTTATAACAAATTAGGAAAAACTATCAATATATAACAAAGAATACTTACATTATTCGTTATTCAATTTATCAGGTATATCCTTCATAAACCAACGATCACCATTTTTAAGTCGATCTAAGAATCAAGTCAATCTAAAGTGGGGAGCAAAATTTTGTAACAACATAAATCATTTATAACAGCTTTTGTATGTGTTGAGTAAATGTATTTATTTTTTGAACGCTTCATTTTGATACAATAAGTCACCAGGCTAACGTAATATAAACGCATTTTCTTACACTCCTAACCCGGCATTAGACAGGTCAGATAGCAAATCCCAAATTGATTCGGTCAGCTATACCCTCCTGATATCAGTTTTGGAAAAATTTTAGTGCTGTGGTCTTCTTCTGAGCCCTCTTAGTAGATAATATTAAAATGTTTGTATAAAAACATTTTTTTTTTTTGGATATCTTACGAAAGTGGGTTCTTTTAGAATAAAATATGAGATGTTTTTTTTATTTGCTGAAAATTTTTCAATAAAGATACAAAACAAATCGAAACAGAGTATTATAAATAAAACTATAGGCTTTCAAACGAATAAAATTCTTGCTAGTAACAAAAAAGTTATTGTGTATACAATTAGTACAATTTTTGCAATAGATGACTGCATGCTCGAGGCATAAAAACACGGAACACGCTTCACAAACATATCTAGTTTTTCTGTCACGTGAACGTGGGCATTCAGAGCATCTTCCCCGTTGATTATGCCTTGTCTTTTTGGTAGGTGGCTCCGGATTTGCACCCAATTTTTTTGATATTGCCGCGTAAATCCAAAGCAAGCCTGGGGTTAGACAGCCTTTTATCTCTGGTGGTCTTTGATTAATGTTACAATTAATTCAGTAGAATTTTACTTAGTTTCCAGCAACAAAGGCGAGCTGCCCGTACCATGTCAATGATAAATTCGTGGCAATTATTTAAAAAAAAAAACGTAACATACACAAAACTGGTACATTAACCACCACCATATAAAAAATTAATAATAGTAATTGTCTATGAAATAAACACCTAACTAACCTACATACAACTAAAACTATTGAAATGTTCTCCAAAATGCTGGTAACTGAGAATCCTTTTGTACACAACTGGTGGTAGCACAAACAGTCTTAGAAGGGGGTGGTATAGTCGTATATACTTCTGCAGACTGGGATGAATTACTGCAACTATCGGAAGATGGACCAGGGTAAATCGTTGAAATGGTGGTTTTGTACCGTCCCATATGTGCTTTAAGAATAATTTCGTTGATATGGTGCTGGACGATTGGACACGAGCGACCATCCATTTTTCTTAGCTGTGATGCAATGTATTCCCCATAAATGCAAAACTCATCCTTCTGTACTTCTTGTTTTGCCACAGTCGTCTTTAAAATGTCGTATTCGTCAAAAATTTGGGGATCTTCTTTTTTCGATGTTTTTCTATGCGACTTTGGTGGTGGTGGTAAATGATCTTCCTCAATATTATGAGTTATAATTGAGTCCGGTGTTCCAGGTTGGGCTGAAAAGTTCGTATCGTTCTATAGAAAAACACATTTTTTTGATAAAACTCGATTTTATTATTCCGATTATAGCGATCTTTCAACTTTTCAATACCATTTTTGTAGTGCGATTTGTCTTTAGCCTCAAAATAGGCCTGTGTTGTGGCGATTACTTCCTCATCGGCCTTAAATTTCTTTCCAGCGACCATTCTCTTCAGATCTGAAGACAGGAAAAAGTCGCTGGCGACCAAATCTGGAGAATACGGTGGATGCGGGAGCAATTCGAAGCCCAATTCATGTAATTTTGCCATCGTTTTCATCGATTTGTGACACGGCGCATTGTCATGATGGAACAACACTTTCTTCTTCTTCAAATGGGGCCGTTTTTTTTGCGATTTCGTCTATCAAACGCTCCAATAACGCTATATAATAGTCGCTGTTAATGGTTTTTCCCTTTCCAAGATAGTCGATAAAAATTTTTCCATGTGCATCTCAAAATATGGACGCCATAATCTTACCAGCCGACTGTTGAGCTTTTGCACGTTTTGGAATCGGTTCATTGCTCTGAAGCATCGATACGTTCTTGTTTTTGGTCGATTGAGAGCTCTCGTGGCACCCACTTTGCACATAGCTTTCGCATACCAAAATGTTAATGAACGATATGTCCAAGACGTTCCTTTGATATATTTAGAGTGTCAGATATACAAATCGACTTCAATTTACGATCTTTCAAAATCATTTTGTGAATGGTTGCTTCGCCTGGAGCAGAGTCCGGATAACACTCATCAAGCTACTTTTTGGTATCAGCAGCACTTTTTTTCTTCAAAAAATAGTGTTTCATTAACACATGAAATTCCTTTTTATCCATTTTTTTTTCAAAATAACAAAAGTTGCTTCACTCAAAATGCTGTATCTAAGAAACCAATAATCCGACAGCTATCAAATTTATACACGTATCTTTCAAACGTTAGTACTAACTAAAAATGATATGGAGCTTATTCTAGTGGCGCCATCTCATAGAAACGATACGAATTTTTCAGCCCAACTAGTATATTAGCTGCTTCGATAAGTGACTCTTCACTTTCGTTAAAGTTGTCATCTTGGCTCATTTCAATAATCTGAAAAGACAACACAAATAAATATCTATACAAAAGCAGAATACAAAAGTTAAACAGGATATTATAAGATACTTTGTCTATTCGAGATGACTTCTACCGAACAATGGCTAAAAATTTCATTTGATTATTTTCCACATTGTATTACAAGCACCAATAAATAGTGGTTCTGAATATTACAATTACAAATCCGACTTTAGCATTGTTTTAATGGCCATTGTTGATCCAAATTATAAATTTAAATACGTGAATGTTGGATGTCAAGGAAGAATTTCTGATGGTGATGTTTTTAAAAACACAGATTTTTATAAAAATTTACAAACACATAGTCTTAATTTACCTCAAATAAGAAATTGGCACCATATGTATTCGTTGCTGATGATGCATTTACTTTGATGGAAAATCTCATGAAGCTTTTTTCAGGATCATGGAAAAATGGTGTCATTCAACGGGCATTTAATTACAGATTAAGCAGAGCTAGACGCGTTGTAGAAAACGTTTTTGAAATTATGTCTTCAGATTTTAGAGTACTTAGAGAGCCTAGAGCCTGATAAAGCGGGACTTACTGTTTTAGCATGTGCATATTTGCACATGCTAAAGTAAGAAATAGTCGCTCCTTACAAAATTTGTATTCTCCACCAGGAAATTTGGATGGAGCAGACGAAAGAGGGCATGTATTAGGTTCGTGGAACAATTGGAAACAGGTATACACAAAAATATTTTTAGGCCAATTTCAATATTAGGGAAAACATCTGTAAGATTGTCAACCTTCAAAAAATTATACATGTCTTGTATAGACATATTTTCCGCCTTACTTTGTACAGCTTCACGGAAATGTGAGGATTCTGTGATGAATGACTCTTCTTCAGTGTCATTTCTAAAATTATTTGCATTTTTTTTCCGTGTTCCTTTATCTCTTCTGAGTTCAATTTTGTCAACTTAGACAGGACAAAAAATTTTTCGTTCAGTTCTCCATATGCTTTCTTCTCGATTCAATAATTCGGAGGTCAAATTGTCTAAAATATCATAAATTGTCTCAATTTTAAAACTACTTGGTTCTGATATCTTTTCAATTTCTGAATCTGTTTCCCGTTTCTCATCAAAATGTAGTTTTCTCTTTGTATTTCTCATTAATGTATGGGAATAGTGTATTAATTACCCCTATTAAAGAATTGTACAATTCAAGAGTTTGGTTAATATTTATTTCAGGACTTTGAAGTTTTTTGCTAGCATTATTTAATAGCTTATGAATAAATCGGCAAAAGAAACTGTCATGAATGCTGTTTCTAATCTATCTAATTGCATTCTAATCCCCATTGCTTTTCTCTCAGTAATTGGCTTTTGTTCAGGATCATATTCAATATAACATAAGACTTCAATTATTTCGGACGAATCATTTAAACTTTTCATGCATCATCACGAGCAGACCACCGAGTCGCTGATAATGATTTTAATGTTAGATTTGAATTTGTTTTCTCCTGTAGAAGGCTCCATCTATAGGTCGATGCTGAGAAGAAATTATATAATTCTTGCAATAGGTTAAAAAATGATTTACCTTCTTTGCAAGACGACGTAGCATAGTTCTCAACTAAATTTAAGGAATAGGCACTACATCGTACAAACTCCGCAAGCGGGCTTATTTGTTTGATACGTGCCTGAAGCCCAAAATATTTGCCCGCCATGTTACTGGCATTATCATACGACTGTCCTCTACAATTTGATATACTTATTTTTAAACTATTTAAACTGTCTAAGGGCCGGTATTTCCACCTCCCGTTAAAGTAGCCGATGGGCTATCTGGCGTCTTTCCACCGCCCGTTAAGAATAAAGTTCACTTTAAATGGCGTTATGTGGCAGATAACTTATAGGCTGGATCCGCTGGCCTCTAACTTCTTAAAGGGAAGATTATAACCTAAAATTTCCACCACGTTTATCAAAGAAAGTGTTTATATGTTATGAATTTTGTTGAAATAATGGAATTGATAGAAGATATTGATTTATTATTAGATATTGAATTGACATTAAAGTTAATTTTTATTATATTAAAATTCCAAATCTGCAACAAAGAACTAATGATCATTGAAAACTTTTCATTACAATGGAACACATTACTCACCTAATTGTTTTTTCCTTAATAAGATATTCAATTTTTTTTCTTCAATTTCCAATCGAAGAAGTTCCATTTTTTTTGGTGTTTTTCTTCTTTGAATTGTATTTCTTTTAAATATAATTCTTTTTGTATTTCCATCAGTTGTTTTCTTGTTTCTAACACAGTTAGGCCATTATTTTTTTACCTTTGATTATTTTTTTTTGTTTTGGTGTTCTTTCTACATAATGTGTTTCCTACAAAATTTGCAGTGCTTTAATTTTTAACGAAAATTTAATTTGAGTTATACATACATGATATACATTATCTTCTTCGGCAAAGATTGCTGAATTGCTTTCAATTGTTTCTGTTTCTGCGTTTTCCGTTATTTTATTACTATTTTGTAAGTCAGTATCACTTACTCTACTACAATGAGCTATCAACAGACCCTTATTAGAGTGCTATTTTCTATTACATAAAACAAAATGCGATAAGCAAATATGAAACTTACCTATTACACGACCATCGGAATCATTTTGTGATTCCAAACCATCGATACTTAAAGAGATATGAGCTGCAATTTGTTCCTCATATTGATTCAGAGGTTCAAGATTTGCACTACCTCCTCCTGTTTTATAAATTTCTAATTTATTTGCAGCTTTCTTTTTTTATATTTCTCTTTAGCATTTCATACTTAGGTCTCAAAGTTTTGCTGTCTCTAGCCACACAACCCGATAAACAATTAAACTCTTGAGCGATTTTTTCCCATGTTTCATTTTTTTTCCACGTTACACTATCAGTTTTTTTATTTTCAATTATGAATATATATTTCAAGACAATGTCCGCTAAAATGCGAACTTCGTTTTCGCTATAATTTGTAGCACGTTTTCTTTTTCTCTCAAGATCACTCATCACTTTGGTTTACACTTACTGTTAGTGAAAGACTGATCTGCACTCGAATCAATTCAATTGTAGCTAAAAC
>JBCDWK010000016.1:0-16000 GCA_039776855.1 Mylabris sibirica | reverse complement strand
TTATTTGGGATACCCTAATGTAGATACATAAAAAAATCTAAATTGATAAAAACTTTCAGCTCAAACAATCTTCTTTTATTTTATTATTCACAATACATGTTTCGGTTAATTAGCCATCATCAGTTGTATACACTGCGAGATCTAAGAAACAATTCACACATTCTATTTAATTACAAATCCGCTCCTAATAAAATTTCTACTTACATCAATTTTACATAAAAAACATCTACAACAATCACAATCAAGATCATTAAACTCATTAGCGATTACAACAATATAGAATTCAATTTCATTTATTTGTTATTTATTATTTAGACCAACTTAATCATTGAAGTCACTTGCCAGTACTGATGTTTCTATCAAGCAACGAACAAACCTATCAGTTTTTATCTTAAATTCTCAAATATTCATATAGGTGAAAATGGGCGCAAGTAGTATATATGTGCCGATTTTCGACCGGAAGTCAAGTTGCGTTTTATGTATATCTGGTTGCCTACCCTCTCTTGTGCGACTTGCGCTACATTTAGAGATGGCGGATAATTTGAAATTTCAAGATGGCGCTAGTGTGACGTCACCCAAAAATACGCGCCTGCGTAGAAAAGAATGTAGCGGATAATTTGAAATGGCGGTAGTCAGGAAAAATATCCGCCAAACGCGGGTAATTTGAAATGGCGGTGTGACGTCAAAATTTTTGAAACAATAACAACCCTTGCGCAGTAAAGTCTAGTCTTGACTTCGCCTGCGCACAAAGTCAAAATTTGTGCAGACAAGCCTTGTCAACAACAACAACAACTTGTTAACATAAATTTATGTTAACACCCTGTATATTGTTAACAAAAGCTTATGTTAACAACTAAACACCCTGTAAATGGACTTAAAGGAATTTCAAATTGAAAGAAATTTTTTTGTAAAAATTTATTTGAGTATTAAATATATGTAAATATAGGGTGAATAAAAAAAAATTGTTTATTATTATTTAACAATTTTATTTAATATTCTTCATCTGATGACGTACTGTAATCTTTTCTTTTACATGATCTTGCATGGAGTTCTCGACAACATATTTTATAGGTTAGAATACGAAATAATGGTGTTATTATACAAAACATACACCATAAATAATCATCTTTGATGTATTGATCTACGTGCGATGCAATTATACGATCATGATAATTTTTGAATTTAAATTCATAACACCGTTCACCTGGACACCATATATTATACATATGATAACACGTATTACAAATCCTATAACCAAAACCGTAATAATACGTCACTTCTACACAAAGATTATTCCATCTATATATTTCTTCATAATTTGGTAACCATAAAATATATTTAAATAGGTTTTCATTCCTGAATTTATCACCAAATTCAAAATTTTCAATACAAAGGTATTTGTAATCAGGGATCTTTATGAAATATTCTCTATATCCATATTCAACTTGACTGATCTCATCCCTTAATTGTCTCCACTTGCAAAAACTGTATGATTCTAATAGTCTATGAACTATTGTTTTAGGTAGTGTTTTAAACATATATTTAAGTGAAAACTTAGATATTTCAATATTTTTAATTATTGTTTGTAAACTAAGATCGAATAATGATTCAGGTTGATACATTTTGATTCATCCAATATTTACATATATTTAATACTAACTTCTATCGGCAAGACGATTTGTTTATATAGGATTTTTTTTAGGATGTTTATTGTGGTTTTTCTGTCTGTGGTAGCTTGATAATTAATAGATATATCTATATTATTTATTAAGAAATAAGTAGATACATATAATTTGATGTTAAAATACTATTTTTCTACATTAATTGTTGTTAATTATGATGATGTAGATTCTGAAGGAATTCCCTCAATTTTTCTCACATCTTCTTCTTCTGCTTCTTCATCTTCAACATTAAATTTGAATTTTTTTATTACTTTTTCTAGTATTTCAAATTCTTCATCATTTTCCAATTTCATCTTCATGTATTTTACGGGTAGGTTTCCAAACTTCTTTTGTAAGGTAAATAACCTTGGCGTGTAACTTAATGATAAAAATACTCTATCATGCTTACTGGTTATGTCTTTTACCCCAAATCTATCAATATATTCGTTAACATTTATAATAATAGAAAACAAAATTGAAATATACTTACTGAAATAATTGTTTGACTACCAAATGTAAAGATTTTATTGGTAATTCTTCCAAATCTTTACTAAAAATAACGAGTGTACAAGGAATCGTAGCCATTTTATTTAGTTGTTGATCACTTGAATGTTACTATAGTAAATGAAAGTGTTAAGACTTTTAGCTTCTTTTATATGAAGCAAGTGCCCTTCAAAAGTCCTTTTGTCTTGAAAAACAATTTTCTTGTTTTTTCCTGTTTTTGTTTACACAATTTTCTTGTTTTTTCCTGTTTTTGTTTTTAAGAACTAATTAGAAAAAAATATTTGCAAATTGTGGTATAAGCGGTTGTCTTGGTTTATTGAAATGTTTTTGTGGTTGATAAGAAAAGACAACTATTTGAGTTATCAATTGTGGTTTTCTCTGTATTGTGTAAGCAAGTCTTCATTTATTTTATACTTATAAATTATGGAAGGGATTTTTATATAAATGTTCATCTTTTTCTATACAAGTGCGCAAATGCCGAAACAATTCAGGTGTAGTTTTTGTGAAACCACATTTTTTAAAAATTGGTTATTAAAACGACATATAAAACGAATACATTCAATAGGTGAGATTTTTCATTATAAAAAATTTAAACCTTATCGTTATTTGAATTTTTTTAGCTTTAAGTGAAACTGTAGCATCAACGTCAACTTGTGATCTGTGTCCGTTTCATATTTATGAAAATAATGTATGTAATTCAAATGTATATAATTTCCTAAAATCATTAGAGACAGTTGTAATTCCTGAGCTTCGTAAACATTTATTGATTTATCATACGTTTCAATTCAACTTAGAGTTGTATGTAAAAATAATTGAAGAAAATCAGGAAAATTCTATAAAAAGCTTTCAATCAAGGATGTCATTGATACACTATCAAGATGAAATTCAATCGTGTTACAAATTAATGTCAAAAGATATTGAAAAAGAAACAGACGACCTTGATAGTAGATGGATATTGACTAGTATAATACATTTAGAAGTCAATATATACAAATACAATTGATTGAAGAGAGAGAGAAGTCAATATCTAAAATAAGTCACATATATAAATGTTCACCCGCTTTGTTTTGAAGAACAGTCTTTGTAAAAATGCCAAAACAATTCAGGTGTAGTTTTTGTGAAACCTCATTTTTGAAAAATTGGCTATTAAAACGACATATAAGACAAATACATTCATCAGGTAAGTTTGTTTTTTTTCATTGTAAAGGATTGTTATTATTTTAATTTTTATTAGTTTCAAATGAAACGTTAACACCAACTATAAAATGCGATTTGTGTTCGATTGAAGTACAAGATAAATATTGGTTGAATCATATACGTACATTGAGGCATCGATTGAAAGCAGCAGAAACATACACATCTAAATTGAAAGTGGTCAAAAGTACGTTTCATCAAAGAATTAAGACGTTAATCTTTGAAAATGACGATTCAATAAGTTTGGATGTTGAGAAATTTTTAAAATCTTCTAAAGAATTTGTTATACCTGAACTTGTACAACAACATGTTTTTCATAATTCATTTAAATTCAATTTGGAACTCTTTGCGAATTATGTGAAAGTTGTTGATGAAAATACAGAGTATTCAATAAAGAATTTCAATACAAAGATGGTGTTGGTACAGAATGAGGAAGAAATACGTACAAATTATGAATTAATGCTGCAACAAATTCAAACTAAAATGGATGAATTTCAAGAAAGGGATAGTGGATGGGCGTTATTTGGAATAGGTCATCTGGAAATCAATATAAATCATTATGAACCGCTTAGAGGAGGAAGTCAGTACATACGATTACCAGAAAATATCCAAAACAGACGTGCTTGTATTAATGTTAAAAACAATGACGACTTTTGTTTTAAATGGGCCATCATTTCTGCCTTATATCCTGTTGATGTTCATTCAAATAGACAAATGTCGTATAATGTTGAAAATATAACTGCAAGTACAATAATTTTAAAAAATGGAATAAAACTGGAATTTGGAGACTTAAAATTTCCATTACAATTGAATGATGTAGGCGAATTTGAAAAATTGAATCCAGAAATCAGCATCAATATCTTTGGATTGGAAAATGATAGAGAAATTGTGGGTCCATTATATGGTACAAAATTGGAGAAAAAATTGCATATTAACCTATTATTATTGGAGAAAGAAGAGAAAAAACATTATGTTTGGATTAAGAGTATGTCAAGGCTATTGGGACGTCAAATTACAAAAAATGGTCATCAAATTTTTATTTGTAATTTTTGTTTGATACATTTTCATTCAGAATATCAATTAAATATTCATAAAAAGGAATGTAATAGAATTGTAACAGTCATGCCAACAGCTGAAAATTCTATAGTGGAGTTTAAAAATTTGGAACGTCAAATGGAAGTAGCTTTTGTTGTTTATGCAGATTTTGAGTGTTTATTGTTCGATATTGAAACTTGTTCACCAAATCCAACTACTTCCTCAACAACTAATATACAAGAACATATTCCATGTGCTTTTACATATTATATTAAATGTTCATTCGATGAAAATTTAAATAAGTTGCGAGTATATAGGGGGAAAGATTGTACAGATCAATTTGTAAAATTATTAGTGGACGATGTTCGATATATTTACAATGAAGTTTTAATGAAACCTAAACCAATGGAAATTTTAAATAATGACCAAAGAAAACTCTACATAGAAACAAATACTTGTCACATTTGTAATAGAAGAATAGAAAAAGATAAAGTAATTGATCATTGTCACTTTACGGGTAAATATCGAGGTCCAGCACATAAAAGCTGTAACCTTCGTTATCGTATTGCAAAATTTTTTCCAATATTTTTCCACAACTTTTCCGGTTATGATTGTCATTTATTTGTTAAATCATTGGGAAAAGTTGATGGTGATATTAATTTGATACCATTAAACAAAGAACTATATGTAACATTATCAAAAAGAATTTCAGTTAATGATAAAGAAACAGTTGAATTAAGATTTTTAGATTCATTTAGATTTATGTCGTCCAGTTTAGATAATTTAGCACAAAATCTTACATCTAATGATTTTTATACTGTAAAGAGTATTTTTAATAATGATGATGAGCAGTTTAATTTAGTCACAAGAAAAGGTGTTTTACCATATGAGTATTTGAATTGCTGGGAGCGTTTGGAAGAAACCTCATTACCACCAAAAGAAAAATTTAACAGTAAATTTTTAATGAAAAATTGTTCAAATGAAGACTATCAACATGCACAAAAAATATGGGAAAAGTTCAATTGTATGAATTTATGGGAATATTTAAGGATATATTTGATTACCGATGTGTTATTATTAACAGATATTTTTGAAAATTTTCGATATGTATGTCGGAAAATCTACAATTTAGATCCCTGTCATTATTACACTGCACCCGGATTATCCTGGGATGCAATGCTAAAGTATACAGGAATTAAAATAGAGCTTTTAACCGACATAAATATGCATACATTTATACGACGAGGTATTAGAGGTGGTATAACACAATGTTCTCATAGACATTCAATTGCAAATAATAAGTATATGGAAAATTATGATTCATCAAAACCAAGTACATATTTAATGTATTTGGATGCTAATAACTTATATGGTTGGGCAATGTCTCAACCACAGCCCTATGGTGGATTTCAATGGGTCGATGATATTGAATCGATTGATTTAATGGAAATTCCATGGAATTCTAATATTGGTTACATATTTGAAGTGGACCTAGAATATCCACGTGACCTACACGATCAACACAATGATCTTCCATTTTGTCCAGAAAATAAAATTATTACCAAATTTTCAAAATTAATTGTTGATCTAACAGATAAGAAAAAATACATCATCCATTATAGAAATCTACAACAGTGTGTGAAGCATGGTTTGAAAATTACTCACATTCATCGAATACTACAATTCAAACAATCAAGTTGGTTAAAAAACTATATTGACCTTAATACACATCATCGAACAATTGCTGAAAATTCATTTGAAAAAAATTTCTTTAAATTACTCAATAATGCTGTTTATGGTAAAACAATGGAAAATGTTGATAAAAGGAAAGACGTCAAATTGGTTACAGAATGGGAAAGTCGTGGAAAACGATTAGGTGCTCGTGCCCTAATTGCTAAACCAAATTTCCACAGTGCAGCTCATTTTACATCTAATATGGTAGCGATTCAATTGAATCGTGTCAAAACTTGTTATAATAAACCAATTTATATTGGTTTTACAGTGTTAGAACTATCAAAATGGTTGATGTTCAATTTCCATTATGAATACATGAAACCTAAATACTGCAATAACTTACTATTAAATTACATGGATACGGATTCGTTAATTTATTCCATCAAAACTGATGATTTCTACAATGATATAAGAAATGATATTGATGATTATTTTGATACTTCTGAATACCCTAAAGATAATCCGTATGATTTACCTTTGAAAAATAAAAAAATTGTTGGATTAATGAAGGATGAAAATAATGGAAAAATAATGAAGGAATTTATTGGTTTAAGATCGAAAATGTATTCCATTGACGTTATTGATGGTAAATTGATTAAAAAAGCAAAAGGTGTAAAAAAGACTGTTATAAATGGATTAAGTATTGATGATTATAGAGATTGTATTTATAAGAAAAAAATTTTTTATGGGATTATGTCAATTTTTAAATCAAAATTACATAATATTTATACTCAAAACTTAAATAAAGTTGCTCTTAGTTATTTTGATGATAAGAGATTCATAAAAAACGATAAAATTACAACCTTAGCATGGGGACATTGGAGAATTAAAAATGATGAATAGTTGTATTTTTGTTTATTGAAAAAACAATATCGAGACAAAATAAAGACAATTTAATAAACTCTTTTCTAGTTTTTTTATTGAACCTTATACCTAAATAAAAAAATGTTTTATATATTTTACAAAACAAAATTATATTTTATCATCATTATTATATCAATACTGTTGAATTTGTTTTATAATCATAAAAGAAATTCAACAATATTGATGCAATAATGATGATAATTTTGTGTAAAACATTTATTAAAAATAAAATTGAAAATATTACTTAATACTACTAAAAGAATGAAAAATATTGAAAATATTACTTAATATTACTAAAATAATGAAAAATATTACTTAATACTACTAAAATAATAAAAAATAATTTTAAAATAATCAATTATATTAAAAAATTATCAAATAAAATTGAAAATATATTCGAATAAAATCAAAAAAAAAATTTAAAAATTTTTAAAATATTAAGAAATAGGAAGATAACCTTAATCTCCCCTTTGAGGGTATCTTGTTAAATAATTTTCTACATCAGTTACCCTCATTTGTAGTAGGTCGATTTGTCTTTGGAAGCTTACACTATGATTCTGCATCAATATATATAAATTCATCAGATTCTCGTGTGATCTTTCAAGTTTCAATAGCTGCTGGTGAAGGACATTGATTTGACGTTGCAAATGCATTTCTGAATTTTGAGACTATATAACAAAGGAAAAAAATTCAAAATTAGAGTTTAATAATTAAAAAATTACTTAAACTTACTTGTCTTGTTGCTGTTGATGATGATGATGACACTGCTATCACTGATGCAGGTCGATTATTAATTTGTTGTTGTCTCGACATTGTTTTTTCAATAACACATAATTTTCAAATTCACGGCTTTTTATAGCTGAATTAGATAAAAGAGACAACCAGCGAAAAAATGAGATATAAAATGGAAAAAAACAACATACAATTTATCTAAGAGGAAAACGAAAGAAAAACCACATTTATTTATGATAACAAATTTATTTTTAATTATATTGTTGAAATATTATTTTGCAATTGACATGCAGTACAATATATTTTGAAGGGATGATTATGATAATTTGAGTTATTAATTTCATACTCATTACAAATAATTATGTTTTTCAAGTCTTCATCCATTTGATGAAACAATGGTAACTTCAACCATATACTCGTTAATTGAACAGAAGTTAGTTTTAATAAGCTCATTTTACTTAAATTCCTAATACAACAAATTGCATTCTCTGCATCAAGAATATTTTTAAGCACTACAGCACTTTGAGACATTATGGATACTGTTTTTTTATTTTCTCAATTAAGTTTTCTAAATAGTTTAATTTAACATTAATATGAAAACAATGACAAGTATCTGGTCCACAAGTAACGTTGTTTTTTGACCATAAACAATCTACGAAATGTTTTCCATGTTCATTTTCAACTTCTTGAACTTCCTCATATGGTAAAACACTTTCTAATAACTTTTTAATTAAGAGCCTATCAACTAAACACACTTTTTCATCTAAAAGTAACAACTGTGCTTCATTAGTTTTTCTTTTCCACATGATAGTTGAATAACACTGAGATTTTTTCAAAAATTCATTAATTTATACATCTATCCCCTCTTTATTTTTAATAAAAGAAATAAAATTTAGTATTACCCCTCTATAATAATAACTAATCATAATCAATAATTTCTTCTTCAACTTCATCTTCATTAAATGTAGAAAGAGATGAAAGTAGATCACGAATTTGTTCTAAAATACTCTTGTTTGGACAAGATATTTTAAATAAGCCTAAATCAATAAAACCGGATTTTTCTACTTTGTTTGTGAATTCATTAAATTCATAATAATAGTTATTTTTAAAGAAATAAAGTAATCCGTTAGTATATCGAAATACTCCATCAATATTTGTTGGTAAACCAGGAAATTTCTCATAAATTGTACTTGTCCATTTTCTTGTTGATGTACATTCATTGAATTCACTTACTTTATCATTATCATGGAATATATACGTTTTTCCTGTATACGAATGAACTAAACCATGAATTTTCGACTTTATTGGAATATTAAACATATGTGTAGCTATTGTTCCAGATTTAATAGTCACCTGTGGAAAATTCACTCGGTATGCATAGTGATTATCAACAATAAATACAATTTCTCCACTAGGATTTTGATAAATTGATGTGATTTTTGTAAAGTTCCTCGGTAAATCTGGTAACCAGTCTGTTATCAGTAATGGTGAACTATATTTATTCCGTTCAAGATTTATAACCCAAACATATTTTTTATAAAATATGTATAAATGGTGATTGATAATTAGAAATGTGTTTACTTTCTTTAGCTTACACAAATCAATTTTCTTCTTTGCTTCATTTGTAGATTTTGGAGTTATTGTATTTTTTATCTTCGTTTTTGGAGTTGTTGTTGTTGTTGTTGTTGTTATTTTTGCATAATCAGGAATAGTTTCATAACGATTTTTTAAACCATATAAACTTGCTACAGCTAATTTATCATCTTCTGCTAAATCAAGTGTGGCAGTATTAATATCACCACTATATGGAATAGTAGGAAACATAATTGCATCTTCAACATATGAATGATCTAGACCTAGTGTATGTCCAATTTCATGGATAATTGTATACAAAAAGCTTTTACTATTAACATCACGTTCAATAGGTATAATAAAGTCCCATTGTTCATCCATATCAATATGAGCTTCCGTTACATTGTAATAAGGATCAGGGAATGTAGCATGTGCCAAAACTTGACCAGGTCCATCAAAGCTAGTACAATTTTGTCTCTCATACATTAAATAATATCTATGGTATCCTCTCGTAAAAGATATAAAAATGTTTGCTTTGCCTGAAGTGAACACTTCAGTGAAATGTAAATTAGAATTCTTTTCCCAAATTGAGAATGCTTTACGTATAATTGTAACAATTCTTGGATCTGGATGATGTGAATACCATGTTAAGTTTTTGTATGGCCATTTTTGAGAACGTACTCTGAATAATGATAAATTATCACTTACACCACAACGTGGACGTTCCATAAATTTTCTTGTTTCTTCATTTAATTCACCTGTTACCGGTAAATGAAATAAATCTTGAAAACGAGTTAGAGCGATTTTTAAATCTTCATTTAAATCACTTATTGAACTAGTACTGTTTGATGATGATGTAGTAATTTTAGAAAATGTTTCATTTGATAAATAACCATACTGATTTAAATAATTTGCTGCATCAATAATCTCATTAATTTCACATGATGAAATTAATAATAATGTTAAAAATGTGTTTAAACACAATAACGACTTCATTTTAAATACTGCTGCTGGGGAAAATTTTTTCACTATTTATTACCTTCCCCCCACCCTCTATTTAAAAATATTTAGAAGCATTTTATATGTTTCTTTATAAAAACAATATATTAATCCAACAAAGAAAATTACAACAATTATCACAATAATATAAAAATACATAAATGCCTCCATTGTTTACTAGGTAATATCTTTAATATCAATCCAACTATTATGTATTTTATCAAAACCTAACCATTTAACATATAATTTATTTCCTTTCCGACGTAAAACTTTCTCAATCAAATAAATACTTGGATAATAAGTTTTCTGCAATTCCTGTTCATAAAAACATCCACTAATTGGTTGACCATTTAAATCTTCCAACATATATGTTGTAGGATTTGTAATGTTAATTTTAACAATTTTAAACAATTCCGTAGTCCAGTTTGGTGTGTAACCTTTATCAAATAAATGTTTACTTTTACTAATACGTACTATATCATTTAATTTAAATTTTGAACCACTAAATGTTTTTAAATTATTATAAACCGATTGAAGAATAGTATTTTCATTCTTTTTATTTACATCTTTAGGTTTCATTTTAATTGTTCTATGTACTGTATTGTTATATTTATGTGTTACATCCTTGAGAATTTTCATCCATTTATAAGACGCATTTGTTGTAAATAATTGAAATAATTTACTTTTCAACGTTCTTATAACCCGTTCTGCGATTGAAGCCTTTTTAACACTATATGTATGATAATGATTAATTTTAAATTTATCCATTAAAGCACTAAACTGTCTGTTGAAAAACTCCTTGCCTTGATCAGATTGGAGATTCTGTGGGTGACGTTTCGATTGTTTTAATATTATTGTCATTGCTGCCGTCACATCATTTGCAGATTTGGATTTTAATGGTTGTGTCCAGAGAAATTTTGAAAAACAATCAATTACAACCAATATAAATTTGTATCCGTTATTTTCTTTAGAATATTTACTAAGGTCAGCCAAGTCCATTTGCCAAAGGTCATCTAAACCTTTTATAATTGTATGACGTCTAGGATAGTTTCTTCGTGCCGGCTTATATATTTCATTGACAACATGTTGTTTTGATAACATTATTTTTTATAGGCTTCACGACACTTACCTAAACTATCACTCACCTCACCAGGTGGACATTGATGGACTTCTCTACTGAATATAGAATTTATTAATTTTACTGTATCTGATGATACTGGGAGCGGTGTAATACGTTTTGTTTGAGCACCTGTAAGCGACTGTTCAAGTTTTTCAATTCTTTTAGTTAATAAACCAATTTGTGATGTATTATTTGATAATAGATTTTCTAAATGTTGATATTTATGAAATTTATCTTTAGCAAGATTTTTCACAACGTTTTCAATTGTATTTTCAGCAAAGTCCATTTTTAATAATTTATTCGATATCTGTTGAGTTTCTTGTGAATTATTTTTAATTTGCTCCTTAACAATATTTATATTTGTTAGATATAAATTATTTAGATCGTCAAGTTTTTCAATAACAGTTAGTATTTCATTTTGAAATGTTTCTGTTAATTTTTTTTCTATTTCAATTATTTTATTATTTAAAATGATAATATCTTCCGTGTTCCTGTTGTTTTGTTTCTGTGTTGATTTGATTTCCTTATCAATTGATTCTTGGAATACATTATTTTTTCCCTCAGTTTGTTTTAATTGTCCTGTAATTGTGTTGATTATTTTATTAATAATAGTAATTTTTTCATTATACATTTTATTTAACCTTTCAATGTTTTCCACTTGTTTCAGTGTATTTTTCATTACATCACTTATATCATTCAAGCGCTTATCGAATGTGGTAAATTTATCATTAATTAATTTATCGCTCTCTGTAAAAATATTATTAATGTCATATAGTGCTGTTAAGAGTTTCTTTATTTGATCTCTGATTGCTGGTATATCTATGTGAAAAAGTTCTTCGATCTTCGTTCTATTTTCATTAAAATTGTGTTGAATTTTTCCATTTAATGTTTGAATTTGTTTATCCGTCTGAACTTTATATTCTTCTATTATTCGATCTAAATTCTCAATGTTTTCTTTTGAAGCTTCAATTATATTAACAACTTTTTCAATTTGTCCTTGTACTTCCTGTTTCAGTTGATCAACATAACCTTTAGTAGTTGAATCATTTAAATCTTCACCATCACGTAAATTACAGATTCGATGATTTTTTAAATTAAGATTCCCATCACTAGTATAACTATATAAATTGTACCAAGCACGACTTCCGCGATCTTTATTATCATTTTCACTAATTTTTCTCTTCCAAGCACGTCCGAATTTATCGATGCTCATAATGATAATGAATAGGATTAAAGAAAAAGATAATGAATTTATACCTTTTTTACCTCTTCGCAGTCGTAGATTTGATTCCATTTTGCTGTTATTGGTAGTTGTATACCAATAACAGCAAAATGCAATCAAACACTACGACTACGAAGAGGTGATGACTTTCGCTTTCATTTTTCTATTTAAAACACGCTCAGGGTCAAGGAAAAATACACGATGAATGTTTGCATTTTTTTTTTTTTTTTAATTATGAAAATTTTCATACAATACAATAGCATTTGTTAAAGCACACATACAATTTGTAATTGAATGAAATATACAAGTAGATTTGGATTTATGTAGGCGTGGTTGTTCCGGTAATTCGTGAACAATTGATGAATTATAAATAAATTTTTCAATAAATTCCTTCTTTTCCAATCCTTTCACAAAAATATCATCATATCCAGAGGACACTTTATTTATAATTTTACTGAAATCTTTTGGATCCACAAAACCATCATCCCACTTTAATCCGTGGTGATTTTTAGCTAACCAATAAACTTGTTTTTTATATTCCAAAGGTAATGCATTAAAACAATATGGTGATTTGAAGATAAAATGACTTATCTTATCTCCATCATAGGTTGCTAATTCTTTTGGTAGAAATTTGTTGTTGCTTGGAATTCGGAAACCTTGTACATCAACATATAAAGATGCCATTAATAAATCACACCAGCTTCACGTAGTTCTTCTTCAATGGCATAAATTTCGTTCTGATGTGAATTGTTTCCAGCACGAGTTGATGCGTGCAACAATGTTAAACGAGAAACTAACTCATTTGGATCATCCCAATAAATATATTCAATTGGTTTTCGATTATATTGTAGATATTGAAGACCACTCCCACTTGTACTCATAGAGGGGGTACTTAGTGATCTTGTTAATAATGGTTTAATAATATTCTTATATTTTAATGATGCATCTCCTGAAAGTCCTTTTTTACCGTCTCCCTTTTGATACGCATTTGTAAGAATAAGAATTTTTCGATAAGCATTCAAATCCTCCTGTGTATATTTAAGATCCTTAAGGTTTACAAGAAACAGCAATTTATAGAGTCCTTCTGTACCCTTAAACTCCTTATCTGATATTTTTAAATCTCCATTAGGTTGAATATTTATTATTTTGTTACCAAGTGTAATCTTTTCCGTTGTATTATCATAATTAATTTTTGTGGTTATTCGTCGATCTTTCTCAACTAACATTTTAATATAGAGTCGTGCAATTTCAGGATATTGATTAATGTAATCATTATAAGCAATGTTAGATACGTTTGATTGATCCTTAAATACTTCATCCTCCTCCGCCTCCTCATCTTCAGAATCAAATAATGGTTCTTCAAGGTCTTTGAATTTTTTGTAAACAGACTCTCTTCTCGGTACATATGGAAATGATGGAATAATTTGTGAAGATTCCCCAACTTCTTCTTCTTCTTTTTTAATTTTTGGTTGTTGTTGTTGTTGTTTTTCCTTTTTGACAGACTTCTTTTTTTCCATGACAAGTTCATCTAATGGTTTCTTGATCGGCTCCAAAAGTCTACCTATTGTCTCAGTCTGATCAATTTGTTCGGTCTTTAATTGTTTGAATTTCTTTCTGACATTATCAGCTGCTTCTATTAATTTCTTTTTAACTTGTTTCTGTTGTTGACTCAACATTGTCACAGTTGAATAATGACTGTTTACGTTGTATTGAAGTTAACTTTTTTTATAGTTTGATAAAGCAATCAAATCCTTTTCTATAGCGTCCATTACACAGATTTTCATCTTTTACTATCACTAAGAATCCATATTGATCTTTCCAACATTCATTACATATACGTTTAAATGTATTAAAATTCATATCACTTCCCACATTCTCATTATAAATCATCTTTAGATTATGTTCATCCTGTTTGAAAACCACAATCACATTTGCATTGTCACGTATCAATTGTTTTGGTATACGTGTATATGTTTGACATAAATAAAAACAATCGATACACTTGTGTCGTCCCATACTGAAATATTCTCTAATTTTTTCCTGTTCAACAGATACGGACACATCATCAAAGATAAATATTGAATTATTTTCTGCATCACATGTAGGAATTATTTCAGCATTATTCGTAAATGGAAAATATCCAATTCCTTTAACTTTTGCAAGAACATTCTTTAAAAATTCATATTTTGGTTGAAAAAGTGACTTTGAAAATATATACACATTTTCAAAACGTAATCCATTCGGTTCCAACATAAGACTCATTATCACATTAGTTTTACCACATCCGCTCGGTCCACAAATTATCGTTCTCATCGTATTCGGAAGTAAGGGACTGTGTCTATGTCCTTCCTTTGTTGAAACTGATACATCATGATTATGTATCTTAAGAGATAGGTTATGTTTAACAACATTCATCATAAACACTGAAAACATATCGATCCGTAGGTATTTATATAAGAACACAGACGAAAACACCTTTCTCTCAGTTTAATGTTGACGTTCAAAGGTGGTGGTGGTGGTGGTCTTCTTAATAGCTTAATTAATAAATTACCAATTGAATTACACATCCCAGGATATCAATATTGTGGACCTGGTACGAAATTAGCTAAAAGATTACAAAGAGGTGATCCAGGAATTAATGAATTAGATCGTGCATGTAAACAACACGATATAGCGTATTCACAAAGTAAAAATCTAGAAGATCGACATAGAGCTGATAAAGTGCTAGAAAACAGAGCCTGGGAGAGAGTTAAGTCACGTGACGCCTCATTTGGTGAGAAAACAGCTGCCTATTTGGTTACAAATACCATGAAAGCTAAACAAAAATTTGGAATGGGTCATCAACGACGACGACGACGACAATCAAAAAAATATGCATTTAAAAAGAGTATTATTGATCCATTAAAGAAGATTGTTAATGTATCTGATAATTTTGGAACAATAGTAAAAGCAGCTCGTGTAGCTGTTAAAAAAGCTGGTGGTCGTAAACATATTCGTTTACCTCGACTTATTCCTCTACCACAAAAATCCGGAGGTTATCTACCCTTAATATTTGGGGGATTATCTGCCCTCGGGGCACTAACAGGTGGTGCAGCAGCTGTAGCTAAGGCCGTAAATGATGCTAAGGCAGCACGAAAGAAATTGGAAGAGTCCGAACGTCATAATAAAACAATGGAAGCAATTGCTTTGGGAAAAAAAGGCAATGGCTTGTTTTTGAAGAAACATAAAAAAGGATTAGGATTGTATTTAACAAAAAACTACCACTAAAACTACCTTCTCATCCCCTAACCGATCATCAATTACGAATTTATGCTAAAAAACTTGGAATTTCCAATTTTCGAGGTGTTTTCATGAGAGATGATT
>JBCDWK010000015.1:0-16000 GCA_039776855.1 Mylabris sibirica | reverse complement strand
GCAGGCGAGTTTGTTCCTGTTCGTAATCCATTGAGACGAGCTGTGTAATTTTTATCACTTCACACACCAACGGCTTACTAACTAATGACAAATTTGAGCAAGTAGACTGCATTGATTGCATGTCTACGCAGCAGGAAAAAACCTGTTAAACCATGTATACGAGCGTTTACACATGGCTTACAAAAAAAATTTGATTGATACGCCACGTGTATCTTATAATCACACGGCCCTAATTTCCAAAAAAAAACTAATAAAGTGACTAAGACTGGTATAGCTGGTTATACTAGCATATGTAGAGTAACTGTAAACAAAAAAAAAGTTTTGGCTCTGATAGTCGATTTCGAAATACACCGTGGCAGTCAAAGTGTTAATTTGATGATTAGATAAGATCCATGGTGTTTACATTTATCAGGGCAGTTATTAAACCACTGAGGAAACATTAACCTGATTTTTTTTTAGTAACAAATAAGAAACGCTTTTCTCGTGCTTAATCTTTGGAAACGTTTCAGCAACAGCTTTCATTGATTTTGAACAAATTTCTTTATAACCTTCTGATGGAGTTGTGAGTAATTTTATCGTATCACTCCCATAGTTTTTATTCAATATTGGGAGTTCTTCTCTATCACAATTCACTGCAATTCATGCAGTGAAATTGTAAACTTACGGATTGTAACAAATAACCAGCAAAATATGTTTCACTGCATGATTGCAAAGTATGTACTATTACTAGTGTAAGAAGGCTCCCTACTGGTTTCATCGTTCAATGCAGATGATGAGTCATTGATAAAACATCCAGATCTTTATCAGAAAGTTTTGAGGAAAAAATTGACAGTTTTATATTCTTATTATTGAATAAGTTACTTAATAACGTATCGTGATCGTTTTCACAATTAGAAGATTGTGGCGGTTGCATTATATGCATAGCCGCATTATATTTAAATATATTTTTTCAACAGTGGGATTACGATTATACCCGCCCCTTTGTCTAAATACAGAGAATAAATTTTCTAAAGCATCTTGGTTCTATCTGGCAGTTAGACGGAAGTTATGTTTGTCTTTGTTGTCATTATATAGATATTTAATTGCATTTATTGTTGTGATTAATCCATCAAAACAATAAACCTTCCTTACAATTGAAGACACGAGTAGATGAAGGTGTTATGTTACAAACTCAAATATTCGCATAAATTAAGGTTAAAGTTTTTTTTATGTAATTTTTCTCAGATTAGATCAATCAAAGTCATGATGCCGCTTGTAATTACCAAGAACCATAGAATTTCATTTACTAAAGTTTCATCTATCAAAAATTTGAATTATGCCTTTTATTTAAAAAAATATGTACATAACACTTTCATCCACTAGAGGAAACTACAAAATTGAGAGAATTGGTAAATAGAAAAAGGGTTTATTGAACAAAAATCAGTGTTAAGAACAAAACAAAATAAAACAATTTCTTTGGAAAATCAGAATAGGTACTATTATTAGTTTCCAATAATTGATTCGTAGTAATAACGATATTCCGCTTTTACAAATTTAAGCTGCTCCTGAAGGTTTTTTCTTTTTTCTTCTGAGATAGTTCCATATTTCTCATGAAATCTCTCGATTTGAACGTCTCCAGGTGCCTCCTTAATTTTCTTATTCTTAAGTATATTAACTTTCTTGAACGGCATTGTTTCGTCATATGACTCTTTGTAGAAATACGACCCATATTCCTCGACTCTAATCCATTTGATTCCATCTCTAAATCTCACTGTTTCATTCAGTTCGTCCTTTTTTCTATTAACTAGTCGAAGTTTTTCTGGTAGTTCGTCGATTTTTCTGAAATGCGGAGCCATATCGATCACTTGATTTTTTCTGCTAGCTGTCGAGATGATTTCCCGGTACTTATCTGGCACATATACGGTATCATGCCTTCGCAGTACTTTTTCTATTCTTCCGAAATCTCGGTCGGAGTCAAGAAATGTATGGCCAACCTCAGGGAATTTGTGGTCAATACGACGGAAATAACCTTTCAAAATAAGATATTGGTACAAACAGATCATATGGAAATTCTTATTTTGGCCAGCGCAGGAGTCAGACCAGATGATCAAGTGGTCTTTGTCTCTGAGGCTTTCGTCAACTTCAATATAGCGTAGTAGGGAGCTGCATGTCTCTGAACTTCCCCTGTTGGCCACATCTTCCGTCCACGTACAAAAGCAAGCTTTTTCTGTTTTGTTTGTGATAATGTGTACCCCGAAATTATAAAACCACATTTGCCTAAGGTAAAACGCTTTTGAGGTTGTTAGCTTCGGAAGTGGCATTGTCTGCTGAAGATCCATTGTAATGAACACAATGTGGTCTGACGCCTTCGATTTTTCTTTATCAGATTTCATTGCTTCAATTGCTGCATGGAAATTTTCTTGGTGCTCTTCGTTAGATTCACCAGCATCACAAGTACTGCACGTGTCACTTTTTGGGGAACCAAATGACAAATTGAATTCCGTCGCAAAAATTTTTGAGTACGTACTCAACTTTATTTTAAAATTTTCCGGAAGCTTCAGTTGATCACATTGCTCAAGATATAATCGATACATTTTGCTTTGATTTAGCAATGGCGAAAGGTATTTTTTATGTGGATTTCAGTTCCTAGAGTAGTGCGACTCTTCTACAGGAAATTGTTTGATGTGGTCCATGATACATTGCTTAACTTCTTGGTGCATCTTATGTGGCCTGTTAGAGTGCTTGCCTCTGCAATTAGGGGGTGGTGCTGCCGCACCACTCTGTAATCGTTTTTTAATAACATCGATTTTTTTTGGACCAATTTGATACAAGGCACACAAAGCTTGTTTACACACTTGTTCAGTGCCACCATTTCGTGTTACGCTGTATGTATATGATGCAGTCTTATGTTTTGTAGAACCTTTTCGCTCTCTTGCCACTGGTTTCTTTACAATGCTTTTAAATAATAGAGCATTTTTCGCGTTTACATCAAGTTTGTAAAACTCTCGAAGAAACACCACTCTATCTTCTTTTCCAAAGCGCGAGCTACACTTGAGTCTACATTTTTCGCGACAAAGAATACCTTCTTTGGGTTCCTTTTTTGGAACAAGTGTATTTTTGTAAGACATATATGCTTCTCCTCTCTCTCTGGATAGAGCTGCCGATTTTTTTTTCCACGAATTTGGGTCGCGTTTTAGTTTTTTTGATTTATGTTCTTTAGGAGCAAAATACTTCTGCTTTCTTTTGTTCTTTATTTCTTGTAGTTCTTTTTGTTCTGGTTCGATATCAACTATATCAGAAAGCGGATGTTCCCTTTCACTTGTTTCGGAAGAGCTGCTTTCGTCCGGAAAGTATTCCTCATCACTGTCGCTGCCTGGAAAGGGCTCCGGTTCTGATGCCGCATGTTCTATGTCCATGTCCCAGGATCTTTTATTATAGCTCGTAGATGAAGATGTTTCAAATCTCGATCTGGTCTTCCTTTTCTGACTTACCAGTGGCTCGTCGTTCTTGCTAGTGCTAGCCCCAAAAGTCTCAATGTTTTGTGACACATTGCTGTAGCCAAGATCGCGTATACTGTGTGTTTCGTCAGAATCACCAGGTTTATAATTATTATTATTTTGCAGCGTTGATGAGCTGTTTGACGAAATGTTTGATGGTTGCACATCTGGAAGAAATATGCAAGTAAAGTTGTCCATAATGTCACATATAAGTATAAGAAGATATTACTTATATTATTATTCATCTTACCTATATCTTCTGAAATATCCACACGAGACATTTTGAGGTTAGAATTAGTATTATTGTAATTATCGTCCAATCCACCAATTTCATCTGCATCTATTAATTGTTGAGATTGCGTGAGCACTAATTCCAACATTCTTTTTCCTCTCGAACACATTTTAAAACACACTTTCAAAACACACTTACAAAAACAATAACAGCGTCTCTTGTTTTACGTTGCTTTTAACGAAATTAACTCGCAGTTGTCATGAAAGAAGGAGCTATGTTCGCTACATCACACTTTCATCCATCGAATCAAATTTACAAATGTGAAGATTATTATGGATGAAGGTGGTAAAAGCTCATGACACCTTCTTCCATCTTCGAACTCAAAAGTTGTGTAACATAACCCCTTCATATATTCACAAAACCTAAGTGTTCTTGAATTTCCGGAATTTTCGATGGCGCTATGTGAAAGATGGGTACATAACACCTTCATTCATGCTAAAAAGACAATTTTTGAAAAAATGCGACATAACACTTTCATCCACTCGTGTCTTCAATTGTTTGTATAAAACTTTTTTATCATTGAAAGATTTATAAGACAATAAGGAGTAATACATAAATAATATTAGAAAAAAAAAATGATATTTTTAGTATTAAAACCCTCAAGAGAAGCACTTTAACGGCTGCGCGATACAGGAGCACTGGGTATGCCATACCCGCGTGTCTTTGATTAATAATATCTTTCGATCAAATTGCCCAAAATAGAATTTTTTTATTCATTTTAAAACTTAGACAGTGTAGATTATGAATATATGCATGATATTTTCATAAAAAAAATTATCTCAAACTACAGAGAAAAAAAACAGCTAAGCCGCTTAAAAATGAGGTGTTTTATTCAAACTACCATATCTAGGCAGAATTAATAGATAGAAACATTTTTCAGACAGCATTTGAAAGAGAATGGAATGAGCTTTTAGATAGTTATTTCTTCGTTTAGCTGTATTTAAAAAAATATATTTATTTACTTAGGTAAAGTTCATTGTTTTTAGAATGATAATATTTAATTAGAAAATATGGAGTCATTTCTCTTTTATTGATTCAAACATTTAAATAACGTTACAAAACTCACAATATAAATGTATTGCAGCTACAAAACATTAAGCATATAACTTCATGCTACATTTTTCACAAATTTTGGCTGTATGTTGTTTACACATTGGAATTTCACATTTTAAGCACTTATAACATGTTTTTCGGTCTAATGAACTGGGACAAAATCCACATCGCTTATATTTTTCTAGCTTATTGTCAGCCATCAAATCTCTAGGGTCTTCAGTTTCAGGTAAATCTTTATAATCTAGGAAAGCTTCTATTTGTGAGCGTAATGTCGTTTGTAATGTAGGCAGTTGAAGTCTTTTTATCAAAAATGGCTTAATAAGAGATAAAGATAAATCTAAAATATAATCATTTCGAGTGATCATTTTATTATTACGTATTAAATTATAAATAATAAAAGAATTTACATTAGCTTGGTCTAGCATTCCATAAAAATAGCGCATTGGCCATCTCAGGGTTTTGCGAGCAGTCGTAAAATCATGACATTTTTTATCGAAACTATCAGTACCTCCTTTAGTATTATTAAAAAATGTTACAATTTCTGGCTTTCCAGTGTCTGAATCGATTTTAGCCCTACGATGATAAGATGACAATAATAATACAATCTTTTTGCCTTTAGGATTAAACGAAACAAGAATTTTCTTATCGTTATATGCGAACCGGATCTTATCATCTTGGGGTTTTACAGTTTTAAACGAAGCTGGAATTTCTGGTTTATTTTTATTAATTGTCCCAATCATTGTTAAATTGTATTCATGTAATAATTTGTCACATATAGGAATGGATGTGAACCACCTATCACACGTTATATTTCTACCTGTATTATAAATTGGTTCTGACAATTTCCTGACATAATAAGATGGCACTGATTCATTACGATCTTTATCAGTTACTGTGCCACAATAAGAGATAGCGTTGAATAAATAGTGTGTTGTAGAGTCATTCAAAGTTACAACTTTGAGACTATATTTATCTGGTTTAGCTGGCAAGTACATTCTAAAATAGCATCTGCCATGAAAAGAGAGCAGTTGTTCATCTATTGTGCATTTAGAATCAGGCTGATAATTGTTTTTGCAATTGTTTATGAATTTGTCCCAAATTTCTCTGATATTCGCAAATGGGTCATTTGCTTTTCTTTCTGTTCGTGTATCCCTATCATCAAATCGAATACATAAAATAATAAATTTAAATCTGTTTACGGACATTGTAATTCTGAAAAGACACATTCCATAAGGTGACCATAAAGATTCTACACTAGTATGATTTGTTTTGTGCAAACCAGAAACATATAACAGTCCTATAGTGGCTTTCAATTCATCCATATCTACTTCTTTATGATGTGATTTTATTTGAATGTTTCTTCTATTATAATCAGGGATTTTTAGTGTTATTTCTTGATTAGTATATTTTAAAATAATTTTCAATATTTCTTCGTCAAAAAACACACTCCACGCTTCTAAAGGACTCGTAACTCTACTTGCTTGGCCTATCGGAGTTGCAGTATATGCCGCACGAGCTCGCTTACCCCGACTGTCAGGTATGTTGAGGGACCATTTGTAATTATTTTTGCCACGCAGGTAGCTTGGTCGACCACGTTTTCTCTTGCCTGATGTACTAGGTATTGTTTCGGACTCATTGCTTGATGACTCACTTTCAACAGCTTCTACCTGCTCTTCTTCGCTTCCGTCTTCATCACTCTCATTATGTTGCACTTCGAAAAGTGATTCGGTCTCGCTTTCACTTTCTTCGTCATCAAAAACATGTGCTTCCTCATATAATGCATTTACTTCAGACGCAAGACGAGTATGAGAACGTGTATTCATTTCGAGCTAGAGAAAAAATGTAAGAAACCGATGAATAAATGTTGACAAATAGAAAATTAATTTTTTTAGTGAAAATACTATAGAAAATATAATATTTATAATTTACTTACGAAAAACTGTCACGATCGGCAAAATTTTAACGTAAATACTCCAAAAAATGCACTTGAACTAAGCAATATATATAATAAAACTGACTGATGATATTAAATATCTATCAGAAATCTTTTAAAATAGGTATTTTAGAATTCTGATTAAATAAATACAAAAAAATTACTGAATAAAACACAATTTTATGCAAAACGTCGAGTCAGACAAAATAACAAAATACTGACGTTACAACAGCACTGGGTAGCGCATACCCATAGACTGAATACGGTCGCTTATATTTTAGTCCGTATTCACAGCTCAAGATAACTATAAGGGTGAATCTGTAGTGGGGGCGGTAGAAGTTTTTCCCCTACGCAAATTCACCTTCTCACTGTAACTATTTTTGAAAGAGAAAAATTTCTAATTTACGTCTGGGTATCCCATACCCAGTGCTTCTCTTGAGGGTTAATTCCTCATTCGATTTATTATAATTGCAGGACCGGTTTCAGACTATTCATCTATTATCAGCTGCTTTTTATTTTGTTACAAAATTACAATTAGATTTAATTAGGTAGTGATTTCTAAAAAACCTACGTCAAAAACGACAAGCCACGACACAAGTACATATATTAGAAAACTGACTATATGATAGGCGAAAAACAATTATCGATCTTTCGAATAATTTTTATCTGAAGTTAAGACTAACCCCCGAAACATATGTTATCCATCAAATAATTATAATCTTTCAGAAACAATAAGTTTTGAGGTATGAGGTATGAATTTCTTTAACGAACTAAATTTATCAAAAACTGTTAGTGTTGTACGGGGTGTAAATCGGTATTTATTTTCGCAGTTGACTGTGCCTTTCGTAAGGTTGGTACACGTCGCGCGGGTCGATCAATGGTCTCCCACGGCGATTTTTCCGGATCGTCCAACCCGTCCACATCCGTGGCATAATAGTGTTTATCTACGGCTTATATATAAAGTGATCATTGTACTTGTGGTTTTTGTAATATAATGACCTACTTTATATCCCTAGGGAGATAAAGTAAATGAATATCCCTCTCATCAGCCAATCAGAAAATAGTATTTTAATTATAATTTCCGTCAAATGTAAACAAACCATGGTAACGACAAAAATAATTAACAATAGTTTCAACAAGTAGGCCTAAAGTGGGCGTTTTCATGCAATTTTCAATTAAATGACATTTAATTTTTCTGAAATTTCGAACAAATACTTAGTTGTGAGAATATTTCGTTGTATTTACAACGAAAAGTGGTAAAGAAGACGATTTTAGTAATAGATAATAGTTTGTGTTAAATGTAAAAAACCATGGTAACAACAAAAAATAAATAACAATTTCAACAAACAGTTCTAAATAAGTGTCAATTTTTTGTGCGATTTTAGAATTGAAAATGATAAAGAAGGTAAATATTCTTGTACACCACCAGTACCTGTACATGTGGAAATAAGTCGTAGGTAAAGCATAGTATACAACTCGCTTATAATGAATGCTAATTATAACCTCGAATGATTACAACACTCGCTTGCTCCGCTCGCTTGTGTTGTAAACTTCATTCTCGGTAATAATAGCATTCATTATAGACTCGTTGTATAATATACTATTATCACCCTTTCCAGTTAAAATGGATGTGTACAGCTGATAGGGATATTGTTACGCCTTCCTATATTTTGTACACGTTTCCATAAAACTTGTTACTCTTTTTCAGAAGCAACAAAGGAATTAACCACCACATCGCTTCAGAAATCAGCTGGGTACAGTTCGGTACCAAACATGATTCTAGTGCATATCAATGACGTTTGCTCAGGCCAATGCCTGAGGTCGTTAAAATGACGCCATCGATAAACAGCACCAAGGCTTCCCTCGACATCTGACAACTGCTATGGTGCAGTTGGTCGGAGGCACTCACCATCATCATCTGAGATGGTAGGTGACACAATCATTTATATCGAACCTGCAGTTTCCGCCCAGTTTATAGTACGGAAATGCATGCCCAAACGGGCAGGCCTGGTTGTTGTCTGGTTCCATTCACTGATCCAATCGCGATCAATTGACCAGTAGTTATCTGGGACGGGCCGATGTGCCTGTCGCAGTAATGTGTCAGGATTTATTTGATGAAAATGGGCGTTTGCCATTAGTTCTCGGGTTGAGAACCAAGGACCCACTTTCGCGCCAGAGGCGAGAGTAATGACTCCCATTGTGTCGACGTATTTGGCCAGTATAGCGGGAAGGTGTAACCCTTTCACCGATTTTACTAACCGTGAGACATCTGGTACGTCATCTGGGACGTAACCATTATCGGTTGCAACTGATGCTAACCGAGCCCAACTGGCAATCACAGTGCAACATTTCAGTTGCTGGACTGAAACGTTTGCAGCCATGCGGAAATATCTGAACCAATGTAAAAAATACAAAAAAGTTGCTGAATTAGGACTTCTGCTTGGAATTAGTAAATTTAGACATCTTTTTTTCTAACTTTTTTTTTACAATTCTGAAAACTAATTTTTCGGTTCATATCTCGTAATCTGATATAAGTGCGCGTACGGCTTAAACAATAAATGACTTCATATGGTATACTACCAAAATCTTCTCCCAATTTGGTAACCGTGCGATCAGCTAATATTTTAAACATTTTCTTATCTTTACATAGAGAAGTACCATGCATTATATTGAATTCTGAATCCAAAACTTCAGCAACATGAAGCAGATCTCTACTTGGATTTAAGAGACCACCCCTGGAAATGAAAAACATCCAATCGTCCGTGGGAGATGCTAAGTCTGCCACACTCATTGTTGATTCTAAATAATTATACTTATTTTTAAATTTATAAGCTACAAATCTGGCAATATATTTGAGCGACTCCTGATTAATTTTGTCTTTGCATTCAAAAGCCTCCAGAAACTGTAAGCTTTCATTTTTTATCTCATCACCATCGAACAAATTTATCTCTGGATATTGAGGCTCAATAAACGAATGTGGAAATAAGATTTCTTCTTTGTTAATAGTTGGAATAGTTTCAAGATCTCCAGACAGTCCTCGTAACATATCTTCTGTAAAAGATTTTTCTTCCGGCAAAATATGTGACAATTCAGGTTCGTTGAGCTCAGAGTTGGGGTCTAGAGGTGTTACCAAACACTGCTCTCCATGTTCTTGAGTGTTAGTATTTTCAGTAAAAACTGCCGCTGAATTTTTACCTAATATATACCATCTTAGACGGTACTTGAAATCGAGGGGATGAGGGTAATCATTGGTCGCCCCCATGCCTCTTATGTATGAAAAGAAATTTTCAAGGATGTCTTGGTTTAATCTGGCCGTCAAAATATAATCCACTTTGTAATTAGAATTGAGATAATCGTATAACTCCCCCATTGAACGATTTGTCAACAATATTCCCTTTTGAAACGAAATAAGTGACTTGTGGTTTCCGACAACCATACCACCGACTGTATCCGAGACTTGCTGCAGTAGGTTTTTTTGATTTATCAAATCTGTTCCAAAGGCATTTTAAGTCGCACTATTTCCTACTAATTTTGATCTCGAGTTCAATAAGTCAAACCAGTTATTTATCAAGAGCACAAATTCTAAAACTTCCTTCCAAGGTGCATTGGGGGGCATCAAACCATTTTTCCCACAATATTCTATTGCTTTTGAAACAGAATTCGAAAGTAATTGAACCGCAGGTTTCACTTTTTGTCGCTGTGAACCATGTACATCAAAATGGAACTTGGTAAGTTTGTGAGCTAGTGTCAGTTCCGTGGTAGATATATCCAGCAATTTCTCCAAACAGGTTTTGTCGATTAAAGTATTTTCTACCCAAAAACCATGATCTAGTAAATGATTCCTTAGGAGCTTGATTAGGTGCGGAACGTCGGCAAACACAAACACTTTTAAGGAATCATTACTTGGGTGAAGAAAGAAACTGTTTTTGTTGTGTCCAATATTCATTTTTGACCAAAGTGTTGTATTAGTTACTCCCATATCGCTTACAATGCCAATTACCGTAAAACCAACCTTGTAAAGCTCTGAAATTATGGATTTCAAAATGTTGTCGGTCATTGGTTGGGCAAAGTTGTAGAACACTGGTTGTTTCCAGTTGCCAATAAGACCCCGCGTAAATACTGCCTAACAGGTTTTATGAGGACCGATTCTCTGTTCTTCCTTTTTATCTATTGGATAGATATATCTCATCAAATGACAAAATGCATAATTTTTCCATTTCATTCAACATGATTGATTTTTTCCCCATTAAAGTCATTACATCGTGTAAAATTCCGGGATTAACTGAAAACGTGGCTGCCCATTTACGTAGAGTAGACAGTGCAGGCAAAGGGTAGTTATGTGCCCTTAAATAACGATATGCTTTCGGGCTTACACTGCGTAAAGATATTGCTGAAGCAATATCTTCCGGCGACCAACGTATAATTTTCCGTTCTGGATTTAATATTTTTTTTATTTGACCTGGTGTAAAAATTTTTTTAAGCATGGCCTCAACATTTTCCATGTTATTTTTGGAGGTTGCTAAGTTTTTTCGTAATGTTTCATTTTCTCTTTCTAGTCTTAATAACTTTTCCTTTAATTCAAAAATTTGACATTGTTCTTTCCTAAAATTACAAAGCATGTTTTATTATATCTATTCTACAGAATTAATCTTTACACTTACCCGTTTGCTGTCTCGTGTAAATCATTATCTTCTGATAATTTTACAAATAAACCACTGGTACTTGGTTGATCATCGCTGCGATCGATTGTGTTTTTTGTTATTTCAGGTAGTGGAATTATTGATAAAGTATTTTCAGTTTTTCGTCTTTTTTCTATTCGAGCAGATCTCTCTGAAGTCTTGTCGATTTTCCTCTTACCGGGTATGTTTAAAGTGGGTACTGCCTCAGGTATGAGATTTCTGCTATTCTTGGGAGTATAATTTAATAATTCCTGTTTAAGAGATGGCTTTGTGAAACAGTTTGCCTCAAAATGAGCTGAACACACACAAGCTAAAAAGTTTAATGGTTTAGGAGGGTGGTACAATTTATAATGTAACGTTTTATTCACTGTGATTATTTCTGTCAGTATTGTCAGTAATCACTGTGATTAAAAATGTTACAGAATAAATTCAAACACTTACCATTCTTCACATTTATCTCGTCTGCTCGGCGACATGCAATTATCCATTGCTTGCAAAGGTTTTTGTCCTTTGGAAATAGGAAATATTTAATTTCTGAACCTTTTGTACGTCTATTATGATTTTTACACTCTGCAACTGCACAGCTAGGCATTTTAATAACCGCAAGAATGATGTTGTAACTATAAATCACCTAGACTTCATTAACACGTATGGAATTGTAATGGAATTGACCTGCACCGTGCATCGCAGTGACGTCATCTGCGCAAACTTCACGCGTTTTTGCACCAATCACAGCATACCGGTTTAAGTGTATCGTGATTGTTAACAGTTTCTGAAAGCATGTTATTAATATTGGCCGTTTTTCTACACCACAATGTTACACTGACCTGTCTGGCAGACATCATAACAGTTATTAATTTTCATTGCTTGAGTCAAAATTTGAAACGGAATAGCTTATATAAATTCAAAAAAAAATTTTCTTCTACTGCAGATAATCCTAATGGGGTAAAATAGTTATTTATATATCTAGGGAGCGAAAGTATTCATTTCCTCCCGCGCGTGAAGTTTAAACACGCAACATAAAAGTATTTAAGCAGATCATATTAGGATGTCGAAGGTCCTAAAAGGTTTAGAAATAGCAAATGTAAATAAACAGTTTTGAAATAAAATAGCAGTAGACCTTAAAAGACATTAAATAGGTTCTGGAGCAATTATAAGAATACATAAAAAAACTTAAATAGACTCTAGTAGGACCCCAAGGTCCTCAGCAGGTCCTAATTCTAAAAATTGTTAGAGCTTATGAGATCCTACACAGCACCTAAGAGGTTAATAGTACTAAATAAGAATCTGTTTAGCACATACTAGTATTTAACTAGAACTTAAATTTCGACTCGGGTTAACTCTTTTTATGATTCTTTACTTGTTCATTCTGAATTAATTCGTCGACTTTTTATTCTTAATTAATAATTGCTGCTGATAACAAGTTTTCCCTTTTTATAGGCCAATCTCCGTAACTACCCTCACCCTAAATTTTGGGATCCCCCATACCAGATTCTGATTCAAATGACCAATTACAGTAATTCTGACATAATGAATATGGGCGTTGCTAATTGAAGTATATCGATTAAAAATTGTTACAAAGTTGCAATTTCATCTAGAGTGTTCTATTTACCATTTTCGATTTTCAATTTATTAAACAGGTCTACAACACTCATCTTTAGAAGCTGCAACTTTGCTGCAAATGGGTTATTATCATGATTTTGGATATATTCATTACTTATAACAATATACAGTATTCACGGAGGTCTAATATACCGTACTGGCAATCCAGGCTGTTACATTTACCATTCCAGGTTGTTACATTATCCTCCCCTTGAAAAAAGAAGGACCCGAGTCGAAATTCAAGTTCTAGTTGAATACAAGTATATGCTGAACAGATTCTTATTTAGTACTATTAACTTCTTAGGTGCTGCGTAGGATCTCATAAGCTCTAACAATTTTTAGACTTAGGACCTGCTGAGGAGCTTCAGGTCCTAGTAGAGTCTATTTAAGTACTTTTATGTATTCGAGAACCTATCTATATAATATCTTTTAAGGTCTACTGGTATTTTATTTTCTAAACTGTTTATTTACATTTGTTATTTCATGACCGGTTAGGATCGTCCCAGGTAACAAATTCTTTGATTTTCTTCAGTCCATAATTTAAACACGTCTTTTAGTACTGACAAAATTTTTATCAGTTGAAAGTAAACCTAGGTAGAGTGAGTACGCTTGAGATAAGTGAGTTTGTCTTACTTGTCTTTTTGGCGAAACAATTGTTTTAAAATACCAAGAGTAAAAGGGAAAAAACTATATGCGCTTGTGATGTGGGTAAAAACTAAAGAAACGATGGTTGTTGATTTATTCGTAATATTGTATGAAAAACTAATGAATTGCAGTTATTATCAGAGTACTTGGACAAAATGAAACCAAATTATTTACACATTAATTAAAGAAAAATTCACAGAATTCAACAAATCAACTCTTCGATTAAACATCAATTAATAATTTACCAGTAATTAATATTAAAATCGTTGATAAAAATGGTTATACAATTGTCAAAAAACTTTCTAAACAGTACCTAAATTTCGACTCGGGGAGTACTGCAATTAGTACGCATTCCTTTTCCAATAATACTCTTAAATCTAACTAGTCTATTAAAATAAAAGCCACCTGAAGCATATATACTCAACATTTTACTAAATTTCCATAATTTCAACGTTATTAACCATTATTCACAATGCTTCAGCTTACCTAAGCTTACAATATTCTACATACAAAATTTAAGGAAATTTTCATGTGCCATTACATTACCCTTGAATCACTCAAATTACTGCTGCGTCCAGTGAGGTGCCGTTGGATAAATTTCATGACCATTAACCATTAATTTATTGTCATGAACTTGCCCTGGTGTACTCGATTCTACCGGAAGAGATGATATAGGATCACCACTTCTTCATTATTTTCTGTCATAGCTACCGTCTCTGATTGGGGAAGAGGTTGATGCATTATCCATAGGGCTAAAGTACTCCATAAACCAGCAACAACTTTAACACTACATCCAAAAGCAAAAGCTGTCATCCACTTAACATTACCGTTAAAATATATTTAATAATTCTGAAAATAACATAAACTCCAATTAAACCACTGGTAACCATACCAATATCAGTAAACCATCCCCAAACATACTGAAGGATGGTTCTGGCTAGTTCTTTCATTTCTTCTGGATTAAACATATTTAACGTATTATAGCTTTGGTTGTCTGTGTCAGCGCCAACTATTTTTCGAGCATTTATGTTGTTAACCGCTCTGCGTTCACTACCAAATATTATTTGTTTTTGACTCTTTTCTATTTCTTCTTGGGTATAGATACCACCAGCTCCCATTGCTTGTATTGGTGTAAAATTGAAGTTGTCTTGCATTTTAACTCCCAATATGGAAGGACTTTTCCTTAATACAGGATTCAGAATTCATACAATCCATTCCTCATTAATAAAATACAGTGGATGCGTTAGGGGATTACAATAAAATTCTTTTACGCGACTTTGTATAATATGTGTTATCGGTGCCATAAATTTTGATTGATTCTTATAGTTTATTGGTAATTCATGATAACAATGTGTACTTCTTCGGATTGTTACCAACTGTGGCCTACATTGAATTAAATACAATACTTTACTCAACACTCTACATACGTAACCACTCTGTTCTTTAATTAATCAACTAATTACGTTAGGGAATAACGGGGCTGTCATTTGACGATTCTTTAATACTTCACAATGTATTTTACATTTTCTAGCTATAATATCGATATACATTTTTTTAACATTCTTTTAAATGATTGTTCTATATATAAGAATTTACTTTTAACATATGCCATTAAATTAACGTTATATTGATTCAATGTACCAAATTCAGGCTGTACCAAATTCATAGCTGAATTCATTTCGGTGTCAATAACCAGAATCTTAGGATGTTCGGTTCGTCAGGCTTCTCTATAACACACCTGTGTTCTTTTCAGTTAGGTTAAGGCGAATACCGTTCCTTCCTGTTCAACCACTAAGTAAACTTCTTGATTTTTGAGATACGTTATTTGTTCTGCACGACCTAAATATAGCACAGACACATTTAAGGTTGAAGTCTGGTGGGCCAAAACTACATTTATCGGTCTAAAATTTTGAAAAAATTACCAAAGCTTAGTATTAGTCTAAGCATTACTTATACCAAATTTTAAGGAAATCTGTCGTTAAGTTTTTGAAAAAAACACGAAAAAACCATGTTTTTTGCACTATTTTATTTTGTATTTCGAAAATGAGTAAACTTTTTTATCATATCCGAGTTGGTTTTATGTAGCTTCTGAATTTTTGTGGATGAATGAGACCGATAAACTTTTACACCACAAAATAAAAGAGCTTAAAAATCGAAATAAGCGTAAACGATCATATATGCTGGAAGCCGAGTTTGTATTGTATAGAATCAGCCATGAGAAGTAACATATACGAAATTATTTGCCATCAAAATCATTTTTTTTCGCTAATTAACACATTTTATTGCTATTAAAATTTTAATTTATAAATTGCGCCATATT
>JBCDWK010000014.1:0-16000 GCA_039776855.1 Mylabris sibirica | reverse complement strand
AAACATATAATAGTGATCATGAGCTGGATATGTGACACTCAAAAATTGATCGAATCTCCAACAGGTGAGGTCTTAGTCAGGTCAGGGGTCACAATTATCAAATATAAAAATGACCCGACTTGACCTGACTTGACCTGACCTTGCAAAGGTCAGAGGGCGACCTTAAAAATTACTTGACCTGACCTGACCCGATCTGACCTTGAAAAGGTCTCAAGGTGACCTTGAAGATTACTTACACTCTACATTATCATAGCTAAATAGAAATATGGATAGTTTGTCTGATGATGTAATGAGTTTAGAAATTTAATAAATATTTAAATTATTTGTTGTTTTACTAGTTTCATGCGTTTATTGCGGGATTGTACTTGCCAAAACCGGTCGTAAATGAGGTTATCCCTAAGGTTGAGGTGGCGTTAGCCACCTCTGATTGGCTCAAAGTCCTGTCGAGCCGTAGGCTCGATCGTTGTGGTGTACAGCCTAACATCATTCATTTATAGTCTATTTGTTTCATTGTATGGAATCCTACTCATAGAAGTTCGTGTTGCACGAAGTTCAATAAATTCTACTTATGGAACTTCGTGCTACACGAAGTTCGATAAATTCACATCCGAGTGTTGCAGTATGCAGTCACAAATACTTATTACAATAATAATCACAGTAATCGGTTATGTACTGGTTGAGCAAACTCAACCGTAGTTGATGAATTTGAGGTTGATCCCGAACCAAAAGCAACCTCAAAGAAATTTTTTATGGAATATCTCGAATTTTTCGTGAGATACTATCATGTAACAGTTGAAGTCGTCGTCGAATCGATTAAATTTTAAGTGGAGTCGACTACAGGTCGTGCCCAGACTCCATATGGATCAAAAAACTTGAGAGAAAACGATCTTGGTATAATAAAACAAATTTCGTAGTAGTGGGCTAATAGACCCCACTAGAAAGCATTATACTATAAAGGTACATAGCATAATATGTGATGCACCGGCTCGTGCCTTTCTTAAATGTATAAAATCCCACGGAGGATATTCGTCATGTGAAAAATGTACGGTTGTTGGTCAATATGTTATGGGAAGAGTAGTCATGAATTCTGTTTCTGAACCAAATAGATCTGATACATCATTTTTAGAACAGCGAGATGAAGATCACCATCTCGGAATTTCTCCTTTAACCAAGCTTCCTATTGGGTTAGTTACAAATTTTCCTATAGACTACATGCATTCCGTGTGCCTAGGTGTAATGAGAAAACTAATAAATACATGGATTTCTGGACCGTTTCAGGTTAGGTTAGGATACAAAAATATTAAGTATATTTCAGAAATTTTGGAATCTTGGAAAGTTTATATACCTCTCGAATTTAATAGAAAATGTCGAACCTTATCAGAAATAAATAGATGGAAGGCAACGGAGTTTAGATTATTTTTATTATATCTAGGCCCCGTTGTTCTTAAAAATGTTGTCAATATTGCGGTGTATGAACATTTTTTGTTACTTACAAGGGGAAGGCACGGTCTCGGAAATTCAAATCGAGTCGGGCTTTTGCGTACAGTTAGTACTAAGGGAACAAAGTAAAACTGCAAAATAGTAACGCGCACTAGTCATAAAGAACGGAGATATCGGGCCTTAAAGCTTTTTGTCCACGTTATATAGAGGTAATGAAAACAATTGATCGAGCAACGGCGTGGTCAAGTGGTAGCGCGTCTGATTTACATCCATTGTGTAATGGCTTCAAATCTCGCTTTCTTTAAAAAAAATTTTTGAGTTTTTTTAGCGACTTTTTTTGCTAAAAATCCTAATGAAAAACAATTTTTAATTGAATTTTTAGTTGCGAAAAATTCTTATTAATATGACAAATTTGTCATCAATTTTCGTATATTTTCCCATGCTGGCCGAGTGTTTATTGACATTTTTAAAATTTTTTAATTGTTAGGAGTATTTGAAATTAAAGGAAAGTCTAGGTTGAAATCAAGTGTAAACAATAGTTTTTTGTAAGAATTTTTGTCTGAAGTAACTTATTAACAGATTAACATTCAATCCTCGTAGTACAACTACCTGGATGATAATTATCTTTTGTTGTATCAGGTAAAAATAAATATGGTTTAACTGTTCACGTCCATTTGCCAAGTACAAAAGAAATAGAAAGTCCATTTCAGTTTATTATTACTAATTTTGACTGATATTCAATTTTAAAAATTGTTTGTTCATAAAAATATTTTAAAGTGGCTAAAAAATCTCAAAATTTTTTTTTAAAAAGTAGCGAGATTCGAACCTAGCGCACAATGGATGTAAATCAGGCGCGCTACCACTTGAGCACGCCGTTGCTCGATTAATTGTTTTCATTACCTCTATATAACGTGGACAAAAAACTTTACGGCCCAATATCTCCGTTCTTTATTACTAGTGCGCGTTACTATTTTGTAGTTTTACTTTGTTCCCTTAGTACTAACTGTACGCAAAAGCCCGTCTCGATTTGAATTTCCGAGACCGTGCCTTCCCCTTGTTAGTATCGGGATTACCATTATTATTAGTAATAAATATCTTTCTCATTATGGTAGTGATTTCGCCGGTGAATTGTTGAATATTTTTGTCTCCCATTCTAGTGCTATTTATGGTCCTCAGTTTTGTGTGTATAATGTTCACAGCCTAAGCCATCTCAGTAATGACGTTCAAACTTATGGTGTACTTGACAATTTTTCAACGTTTCCCTTTGAAAACTATCTGGGTATGATCAAGCGTTTAGTGCGATCTACCCGAGATCCCCTTCATGAAATTTATAGTCGAATAACTGAAACTAATTTGCTTGATAGTAATAATAATGAGAAAAGATTTATGACAGGTCCATTATTGGAACATACATGTGGTCCCTTATTAACAAATGTTAAAAATTTCAGACAGTTTAAGAAATTGCATCATCATGATCTAGTTTTTTCGATATACTCTTACTCTAAAGCGAATTGTTATTTTATGGACAAAGATAAAATCGTTGTTGAAATCCATAATATCGTGGAAGACCATAATGACGTGCTAATGATAATTGGAAAAGGATTCACATCTTACAATTCTTTATATACCTATCCAATTCACTCATGTGACATAAATGTATTTATTGTTTCGAATTTATCACCGCAATTCAAAATATGGAACTTAGAGAGTATTTTTGCTAAATGTATTGTGTTACCTTATAAAAGTAAATTTGTATCAATGCCATTAGTTCATTCATTATAAATATATATTTATCGATATCTGTATGTATTGTGTTGTGTTGAATATAGGGTATACAACGCTGTTTAAGCTCACAGTAGCAGCCTATGACTTCATGAGCGTAGACCAGCCTCTTATTTCAGCTCTGTCATCTGCGTTACCGATAAGCTGTTCAAAGAAGAACATATCGATGATGTATATTACAGAGTTGAACTAATGAGCTGACATACGCTCATGAAGTCATAGGCTGTTACTGTGAGCTTAAATAGCGTTGTACATGCTAGATAATAATACACAATATTGAACAATTGTATTATTTTACCTTTTACCTTATGCCAACAGTTGATTTCATTGTAAATACCTATTATTTTCCGATATTCCTAGGTATTATAGTGTTGTGTTTCATATAATAGGATATATGTATGATTTTGTTAAATGAAAAGAATATGAATAAAACTCAATACCTTGTATTAATTATGATTCTAATACGACCGGTCGTACAATTACAAGGTATTGAGTTTTATTCATATTCTTTTCATTTAACATGGAACCTTGTACATTTATCAATTCATATAATTTTGTTTTTACCTTATGCCAACAGTTGATTTCATTGTAAATACCTATTATTTTCCGATATTTCTAGGTATTATTGCGTTGTGTTAAATATAATAGGATATATGTATAATTTTGTTAAATGAAAAGAATATGAATAAAACTCAATACCTTGTATTATTTATGATTTTAATACGACGTTACCGGTCGTACAATTACAAGGTATTGAGTTTTATTCATATTCTTTTCATTTAACCATGGAACCTTGTACATTTATCAATTCATATAACTTTGTGTTGAATATATCGCTATATAATATTGAACAATTTTATTTATTTATTAACCCTACATTCACATTATATGTCATTAATTTGCAGAAAAATGACGTACGCATTACGTCGCGTACAAACGTCATTTATACGTCTTTTTTTAACGTCTCTAAGCTGTGACTTTTTGCCGTTACTTTTTCGTCACACTAACGTCATTTTAGACGTCCGTAGGTGACAAAAAACACCTAAAATATGACGTGACCATGTTTGCTGGGTAAGCATTTTACGCAACTTTTACATCACTAATTTACCTCAAATTTAAGTCATCTTGACGTCAGCTAAATGACAAGTGACGTCAGCTGGACGTCATATTTATTGAAAGCTTCCGGTACCAACTTTACTTCTCCATGACATCAGAGTTATGTCATTTTGAAGTCAGTTAAGTCATAATGATGTCAATAAGGGGTCATATTTACGTCATTTATCTTACGTAAGAATCTTACGTCAAGAAGTGGGAAATTATGAGTCATATATGACTCAGATATGAGTCATAAATGACGTAAAGCATGACGTGACATCAGTTTGACATAATTGTGTTCACTGGGCAGGTGGCTAAGTTTAACGGAGGGTAGTCGTTTTTTTTGGAAGAAGAAATGGTTTCAACATAAGATGCCATGGAGCCGCTTTGGCTTATCAATTTGGTCCCGAATGGTTTATTATAAGCCTGAAACAAAAAGAACCCAATAAAAGATTGAAACGATTAGTTAACAGTCGTACAAAAAATAATAATCGTTCTGGGAGGACTTTACCCCCATTTAACCTCGAAGGTATCAGAAACAATACAGATTTGGATAAGGATTATGGTTTATCTTGTAATAAACCTGATTTGCCAGAAAATGAAGTAGATGTTCTTGTTCAACAACAAATGCAAATTTTGAATGTTTCATTACATGAACAAAATGTAATTCAAATAAACACAATAGAACAGCATGAAAGCGAGACTTGGATTGCCGAGCGAAAACCTCGTCTAACAGCATCTAAGTTTGGAGAAATTTGCAAAAGAACAAAGAATTTTGGGAACTTAGTGTTCTATATCTTATACGCAGTTCCAAGAGGCGTAAGTGTGACACATGGCTTATTAAATGAAGAAGTTGCTAGAAACGAATACTCTAAGTTGACAGGAAATACAGTGATAAAGTGCGGACTTATTGTATGTGCTGATACGGATCTAGGATTTCTAGGTGCATCACCCGATAATTTGGTTGGTGATGATAAGATAATTGAAATTAAATGCCCTCATTCTATCATTGACTTAAAACCTATTGACGCGCCGAAACACAAGAAAACATTTTATTGTGAATTAGATGGTGATAGTTTACGATTGAAAAGAAATCACAATTACTATTACCAGATTCAAGGGCAATTGTTTGTAACGAAGCGGAAATGCTGTGATTTTATAGTGTGGACCCCAAAGGGAATTCATATAGAAACAATTCATATCGATAATGAATTTGTACAAAAAATGCTTCCAAAACTACGAGAGTTTTACATCAAACATTATGGACCTGAACTAGTTGACAGTAGGCATGGACGTAAAATGAAATTACGCGACATGAATTAATTAAATTTGTGCTCCTATATCTAACAATAAGATATATCACATGCTGCTCGATAATATTATAATATCTGGGCCGATGCGATCAAATGAAATGATCTGCTGCTCGATATTATTAAAATATCTGGGCCGATGCGATCAAATGAAATTATCTGCTGCTCGATATTATTAAAATATCTGGGCCGATGCGATCAAATGAAATGATCTGCTGCTCAATACTATTAAAATATCTGGGCCGATGCGATCAAATGAAACGATCTGCTGCTCGATATTATTAAAATATCTGGGCCGATGCGATCAAATGAAATGATCTGCTGCCCGATATTATTAAAATATCTGGGCCGATGCGATCAAATGAAATGATCTGCTGCTCGATATTATTAAAATATCTGGGCCGATGCGATCAAATGAAACGATCTGCTGCTCGATATTATTAAAATATCTGGGCCGATGCGATCAAATAATATGATATGCTGCAAGATATAATCTGGGCCGGCGCAATGAATCATCGTATTTATCGGTAAGTTGCGATAATATAAATGTTGAATAAGTTTCAGATGACGAGGAGAATAAGAAGCAGCCAATACCTGCCCTGAAGTAAGCCGAATGGGATCCCAGGGCAGGGAGAGGATACGAGGAGGGGTTTTAGTGGGTAGGCCCTGGGTGATCCAGGGAGAGTCCCACACTCCCAGACGACATTGGGTCGTTTGGGGTCTATAAAAGATTTCCCCTTCTCTCGAAAATAAAAACAAAAAAAAAACATGGGAGAATGGTTCACGCCTGTGTCTACAGGTTGAGTCCAAAGTAACGCATAATATTCATAAAAAGTTACCTGTCTCGACGTTTTTCTAAATTATCATAAATAAAACAGTTATGAATATACAGGGTGATTCAAAAATGTAAAAAAAAATCTAGCTTTCCATTTAAAATAAGAGAGCAGGGTGCACTACCCTATATAAGGGGGGTAACTAGAACGACAAAAATAATTTCTAGAGAAAATTCAGGAGACATGACGGATACACACCAAACCTCATCAACTTCCAATAACTAGAACTTCTTATACTTTTAATGGGCCATCCTCTTGAATCACCCTGTATATTATGCGTTACTTTTGACTCATCCTGTATGAATGTATAATACTTCATTAGAATAATTCAATTCACACATATCAACACAATTTTATCTCGTTCGTTTTAATTTGTCAACAATTTCAAACATTGAATTTTTACGACGTTCTCCAACTTCCTTTATTTTAAAACAATCATATTACTGTTTTGCTTGTGTCTTGTTATTTTTATGATTTTGTCCGCAATATAATCGAGCTCAGGTATTGAGGAATTTATAATTTCAACAATACGACTGAATAACAGATTTCAATAAAGAAAATTGGACAATTCAATCTAAAATGCAGTATCAACCAATTGGAATATGTACATATTTTCATATTTCTTTGATGTTGTTTCACTAGTTACATGGCAAGGAGAAAAAAAGCCGATAAATATTAAATAAACAAACTTATCGTAGCTCTTGAAAACGCTTTTTAAGGATCCATAATAAAAATATAAACAATCGTTGTCTCCCCTGCTTTGCTTATTATTACAAAATCAAATCCACCCCCCTTTCAAACGTCTCATGGTAGTTGCAATTATCGCCTTTTATTATTTGAGAAACAGTTGTCGAGTTCGGATCATCCGGATCATGTCTGAGGAGGAGGAGACGCTCGACGGTAAGTCATTTATTTCAAATCTTGACTCTCGACGTAGTAAAGAAAACCTAATCGGTAATATATATATTTTTTACAATTTTTAGAATTGGAAAGATCATTGAGAGAACTCACGACCACCACTATTACCACCAGTGGTGGTAGTAGTGGTGGTCGTTGTGGTGGTAACGGAGATCATCGTGGTTACCACCACGACGATCGTCGGGGGAACGGTGACCACCACGAGAATCTCCGTTACGACGATTACCGTTCCTACGACGATCGTCGTGGTGGTAATGACGATCGTCATGGTGGTAACGACGATCGTCATGGTGGTAACGACGATCGTCGTGGTGGTAACGACGATCGTCATGGTGGTAACGACGATCGTCGTGGTAGTAACGACGATCGTCGTGGTCGTGGCCGCGTAAGTAAAAAAAAGAGATGTAAGTAACAAAATTTCTTTTTTTGTGCTAGAATTGCACTTTTCGATTCTATTTTGCAGGGTGGCCGAATAGAAGTGAAAAAAAAATAGACGTGGCAGTGGCGGCGGCGGCGTCACCAATGTGTATACAGGGTGATCAAATTCGGGTCTATGCATGGGGATCTCGGAAACGGTAAGAGATACGAGAATAGTTAAATTGGGGCAAAGTTACATAATCAGAGGGTCAACATAATGGACCAAAGAAATCAAGGATATCTTGATTGGTTCTCTAAATATTTAGAAATAATCAAAATTTTCGAAATCCGATTTTATTTTTTCTCAGCCTTATTTGAGAAAATATTGCGAAAAGAATACCACATCTTCATTGCAACTTTTAAATTGCTAGCTGATAGTGCACACAGATTTCCGATACAATGCACCGTTTTTTTTTTCAGGTCTATGGGTAACATTTTTTTCTTAAACGGACCTGTCCTTTTTTATAATTTTTGAAATCCCTACATAGTTCTAGATACTATGCTGTTTTTGTTCGAATTGAATTAAAATGTTTTGTTCAGAAAAAAGCCTTTCAAAAATTTCTATTTAGAGCTTTTCAGATTGATTTTATTTATTTAGTTATTACCATTTACGTGATATTTTTATACTTTAAGCGTCAATTTTATCAAAAGAAACTCGAGATGACTACATAAAAATATTTATTTCTGTATTACACTCACATTATACGACAGAAATTACATTTTGGATTGAAACTTATATAAAATCGAATTTCGGAAATTTTGTTATTTCCAAATATTTAGAGAACCAATCAAGATATCCTTGATTTCTTTGGACCATTATGTTGACCCTCTGATTATGTAACTTTGCCCCAATTTAACCATTCTCGTATCTCTTACCGTTTGCGAAATCCCCATGCATAGACCCGAATTTGAATCACCCTGTATATATAACTAAATGTAAGGTAATTTTGATTTTAATTTTATTCTTATTCTCACATCAATTTTCTCTTGTATACATTTATAGCAAGTATGCCGTCGTCATCTTCATCATCATCACTATCATAACCACCACCACCATCGTCGTCATCATCACCATCATTATCATAACCACCACCACCATCGTCGTCATCATCCACCATCATTATCGTCAAATCGTCATTATTATTATCATTATCATTATCATTATCATTATCATTATCAATATCAATATCAATATTATTATCATTATTATCGTTATTTTTATTATAGTTTTGATTAGATGAACGATTTTCATTTCTCTTCCCTTATAGGTATAGAATTTTTCACATTTTATTATTGAATTTTAACGATATCAACTAGGTTTTTTTCTTCTTTGTTTCAATAAAAAAAAATGCAATAAAAAAAAAGAAAGAAATGTGAACAATTCAATCTAAAATACAGTAACACTAATAATTAGAATATATTCATATTTGCTTTGGTAGATTAGTGCTATTGTATTTACGTATATGAATCCTTGCAAAGAAAAAAACGAAATCGCTGAAAGAAACGATAAAACAATCTTCTGTTCATTTATTCTTTCTTGTTTTATTCAGACTTTTCTATCTATCCTTGTCTTGTTTGTTATGATCTGTTGGTGTTTTTTTTTTGCAAAAAAAACCACCGTATTTAGAGCCACCTATTGAGAAATAGAATAATCTTAAGGTATAAATATTTACTATTTGTAAACATATAAAATCCAATTTCCATCTGTAACGTACGACTATCATACAGTTTTGATCCAAGCTAATTTGCAGCGCTGGCAGCGCCAACTAGCGTTTGCGAAACGCAATATTTGTAGGCAGACTTAAACGTTAATGCCGTTCCTGCTTTCTTGGTTTTGCTTCCGAGGGGATATTGTCCTGTTTCGTTTAAAGACTTCTCGTAAGGGAAGACTTTGGTACTAGCTGTTTTTTAAACGGAATGTACAAGCTACCAAGTCGCTGACAAACGTGTATAAAGCGTAGCCGAGATGTTGAGAAAAACTAAAGGTTTCTTACAGAATACCATTATTTTGCCAGTATTCAACGGATGCTCAAAGAGCAGCTGGAAATACAGCAAGATAACTGAAATATCGCAGATATTGTCATTGTCCATAAACAAATACGTCAATACGATTGAAAAATTGTAAAAAAAAATCACATTGACGGACAGAGAAGAGTTCACAGTGAGTATTCCATCGCAGTGCTTTGAGACAGTTCATTTAGGACAGCAAGCAGATGATGATATCTACTTGTAGTTGATTGAAGGTGCTTATTGAAACAAAGCAGCGATCACAGGCCTGGTAGCATATGATGAATATTTCTTCAGTAAATTGGCTAAAGCCTTAGCATTCAAAGGCTTTGTTGTTAAGGTTATTGTTAAAAGACTCTTGGCCAAACAAAGAGAGATAGCTGATCCTAAACGTGACATCCAAATCACTTTTGATGGCGCAGGAGGACAACAATCTATAAAATACTCCAATCAAGAGGCTCTCCACTCTGATATTATATTCCTCATAGCAATGTTCTGCAAACTCTATTGAAGATGTCGATTCTTTGATTTCTATCCTAAAGGATAAGTATGAGATAGATACAAATAAGCGAGCCTTATTTGAGACAATTGAACCATATGTGGTCACATTGCCTCGCATCTGCGCCTGCTTCCTGATAATTACTGCATAGATGTATCACAAGAAAATAGACAAAAGAATGTTCTTGCCAAGCCAAATGGGGTCGCCTGATACTATTAGTGGAGCAATCTGCACTCCTTTCTTTGACTCCTGCACTCCCAAAAAATAAGTTCAAATTGGGCCCGGTAATGTAAATTTGCTGTTCTTCATCACACACATTTTTCCAGATGACATCCTTCAGGGTAACACTCGCAGTTACACACCCTTATCGAATGTTTAACTACTATTCTGCAGCATACAGACCTGTGGCTACACCAGATTCATCTAGAGTAAATCTTTTGTAGTCAAATCGGCATCCTGACAGTCGACAGAAAAAATTTCACTGATGACATAGTTCAAGCAACTCTTGCCGCAGAAGGTTGCATCAGAACCTTACGTCCAAGTGACAAATCTCTTGTCTTGCTCCTTCAAAATTTGGCCATGTTGGAGAATTGAATTGCCTTTCAGGGCAATTGATCAGCCCCTTAGTAGTGGGGGGTAGTTGGAGATGGTGGGTACTAGTTAGAAGTTTTATTTAGTAAGTAGTTTGTAGAAGGTTTAGGGTGTATTATCAGCTAGACTTAAATGGGTAACAGTTAATGCACTACCATCATGGGACACTTTTAAACTATTCGGTATTGATGTGAAATCTAAACGTTGTACAACTTGACCTGTCTTCCTAACCCATACAGGTAACGTTTTACCATCGACACAAGAAACCAAATGGGTATCGTTGCGAAAGAATAGAAAGTGTTTAATACCACAAGGTTTCCGGATTAGCATCAGGACGATTTAAATCATAAATCTTCACCAATTTCTCATTGCTACCAGTCGCTAACAAGCCGTTATCATTCTTCGAAAAATTCACACTTTTTTACAATGTGATTATGTTGGAATGAATGCAATTCTTCACCACTAACAGCATCCCAGACTTTGCCGATGAAATCGGCCGCCCCACTGGGTTTAAAGCTCCAAAACATACTCATTGATTTTAAGTTGTGACAATACTGGTGGTATCGTCTGTTTTGAATAAAAGATAGAGGGAGAACATGACATCAGTAAAACCATTTTGGAATACCATTGTATCGGTATATATCTCATAGAGATATTTTGGTTAACTGTCATGTAATTATCTTAATGAGAACAAAACAAACTGTTAATCAGTTTCTGCCACAAGGATAAAAAAAGGAGGATAAATGCAGTTGTTTAGGCAACACAATCTACCAGGTACTGCCTTTTCAGATTTTCACATGTGGCAATCCATGCAGAGTCCAAGTTTCAATTCTTTCGAAGGCATTAAAAAAGTCTCCGAAATCGTTCTTCTACCATGGAGTCTGCTCTTTACCAAGAAGTTTTAACCAACGATGGGCAGTTTGTATTCACCAAAATAATCATTTATTCTTTCTCTAATATTGGTTTAGTCTCCTAGAAGTAACCTGTAGACGATCGCCCTGAGAAAAACGTTGAAAAAATTCATCATCTTCAATTTCGTAGATATTGGACATCATTTAAGGTAAATCTGGCAACTTTCGGTCAACCTTAATAATAAGGTTATTTTGTATCTAAGCTCAAATAAAAGTAATTCAGTATGTTGCCACACATTTCTAGAAAATGCCACATCAGGCGTTAAGCTAACCATAAGTGTTCAGAATGATTATTTAACTGACCTGCAGAGATTTAAGAGTCAAACTCTTTTAATAATTGAAAATAAGGAGCTTAAAAGCTCAATCATTGAGGACTAAAGATATATTTTTTTAACAATTTTCTCATCAGTCCTGGGCAAGGTTAGAAACGTGTCGCTAATCTGTTCCTTGAACTTCGATTCATCCTGTATAATACAACAATATTGCATGTCGCCTGTCCTATACAGTGCTTAAAAAATTCTTACAACAAAGCGAGATAACAATATGTTCAGTCCGTGTGAATTCCGTGTACAGGATGTTTTTTTTATTGATCACCAATTCGAAAATGGGCGAAATCGAATCTAACTTCAGAATATACAGCAAGGTTCACGCGCTTTGTATACCCAAAGTGTTAAAATACTCTAATACGTTTGTAACGTTCAGATTTTTACAGTTTGGCCTTTACGCGCTAAAAAAACAAGTTACAAGCCGTGAAACATTGAGACGCAAAAATCTTTCACCCTGTGTTTCTACAAAATTCCATTAAAAATGAAGCATCTCTAATAAAAACGCTTTACTACATCACGTCCAACAATTTAATACACTCGTTCTTAAACGTTACGATTGCTTTACGTATTTTGCTAACTGTACCAGTTTCTGTAGCTACACCCGAAAGATCCGTTTCTAAATTAAAATTAATTAAGAATTATTTACGATCTAATATGGATCTCGAGCGTCTGAAAAATCTTGCTATCATTTCTATAGAGCCAAATTTGTTACAACTAGATAGAGAAAGGTTTACAGATGAATTTGCTAGAAATAAAACTAGGAAAATTCGACTATTATAAGCTTCTGAATACACTTATTTTTTCTTTTTCTGTTTGCACCTATAAATGCATTGTGCACCTTGTGTTTGAAAAAAAAAACAATTTGATTACGAGTACTTTAGAAACAATTCGTTTTTTATTTTGTAAGTAAATATTTAATTTTTGTATTATTTATACATATCTTAGTTTTGATATTGTAAAGTATTCTGATTATAACATATTGTTTTTTCTTGGACTAGCATAAGTGCATTAGATTAGGCAATAACAAGAAACTTAAAATCAGTTTGTTCTGAATTTGCGCTGTGAACACTTTTTAAGATTAAAAAATTCTTAGTGTGCCTTATTTTTTGCATTTAATTTTGAGAGTCAGTTAACACTGATTTTCAAAATACCGCCAATCGACATTTTGCACGACGGCGCTGAGCAGCCTTGGTACAAAACCCTGAGAATGATAAAGCTAGTTCGCTTATGTCCAAATATTTACATCAACACAAATCGAGAACTATTGAACATCGCATCTTTTTTTTGAAGATATGTATACATATGAAATTAACTCCATCATCCTAGTTTAAAATTGCTAAAGAGTGCTGAAGATAGCCCAACAGCCGAAACTGGTCCATTCGTATATTTTATGTTAAAGTAAAACATTTTAAGAAAATATTAAAGATTAAACATATCAACTTTACAAAGAAATACAACAAACAAGCACAATATCTATTTTTGAGTATGTATAAAAAACAAATTGATTAATTGTAATATATCCTAATAATATTGTAATTGTAGCACAGAGGCTGATGATGGTCTAAAAAGGCCGAAACTAGTAACCTCGATAATAAAATAAAAAACGTTGGATAAGAACGTGAAATCATAACATTCATTCACTCAACCTAATCCCCAACGATAGACAACAATACGAATAAAATAAAGTTTATCGGAGAAGAACGTCCGTTGATTATTTTACATATTCTTTAAGTGTACATGTTCATTAAATTGTAAGCATTTTAGATCCCAAGTACATCAACAAAAAAAGGGACAAAATAATGTGCTGCAATAATGCGGCGGCTCAAAAAAAAATGATAAAAAAACGCTTACGCTTTCTTTAAAAGCCAGGCTTTACATTTGAAGCAACAACACCTGTACAGTCTAATAGGAAAAAAACGGCTCATGTTAATGTGGACGAGAATCAAAAACAAGAAGTCGGTAATGTTATCCCTAGAACGCTTACCGGGGTTCCCAGTAACCCCAACTGAACTGAAAAGTTTAGTGTTTTTTATTTCGTTCGGATTGAAATTCTGTGGCGCGGGCTAAGTTAATGTTAGGTTATGTTCTAACTGACAGGTGTCACATTGTTGTTATCGTGTCTTGTTTTAATGCAATAGCGTTATCGGGGTTACGTCTAACCCCAGGTAAGTATGAATGTGTGAATTATTCCGTGCAATCCATTCATCGAATACGAATTTTAGATGGCGGTTAACCCAAGTGATCCTAAATTTGAAGAAACCGTATTACGGTGGAATGACGAAATTGATTTAGAGTATGATTCTGATGGTAATGATGACGAATTTGAAGCTCATGTATCAGAGCAATCTGATGTTGAAAGTGATACTTCACTTTCGGACAATGAAGAAGAAAGTGCAAGCACTTCGGGCGTTAGCATCAAGGGTAAAAATGGACATAGATGGTGCTCCGAGCCCCCCCTCGTATTCGAACACCCCAACGAAATATTGTATTACATGTTCTAGGCGCAAAAGGTGCGGCAAGAAATATTTCTACGGAATTTGAAGCTTGGAAATTACTCCTTCCCGACGAGATAATTGAAAATATTGTTTTGCACACCAATACAGAAATTACAAGACAAAGGGCCAAATACGTTGAAAATTGTCATTATATTGATGATGTTGATTCAACTGAAATATTGGCTTTATTTGGTCTTCTCTACATAGCAGGATGTCGGAAGGATAATCACTTATCAACAACAGAAATGTGGTCTAAAGGGGGGCCTGAAATATATCGCAGCATTATGAGTGAAACACGCTTTCGGTTCTTGATATCGTGTCTCCATTTTGACGATAAACCAACGAGAAATAGCAATGATAAATTTGCTCCCATCCGCGAGGTATGGGGACCATTTATATCAGATTGTACAAAATATTATACACCTCACGAATATGTTACCATTGATGAACAACTTCTAGGCTTTCGTGGAAATTGTCCATTTAGAATCTACATAGCATCCAAGCCAGACAAATATGGGCTAAAAATAGCCACAATGTGTGATTCACGTACTTATTACATGGTGAGTGCAATTCCATATATCGGTAAAGAGAATAGACCTAATAATCAGGAAGCACTTCCAACTTATTATGTGAGAAAACTATCAGAATCTATCCATGGAACCGGGCGTAATATAATTATGGACAACTGGTTTACCAGTATTCCATTGGCAGATACCATGGTAAATCAATTCAATCTAACGATTGTCGGAACTGTTAGGAAAAACAAACGAGAAATCCCTCCATCATTTTTTCCCAATAAAAATAAAGAAATACTTAGTTCACAATTTGCTTTTGACAAAAAAAAAAACGTTGGTGTCCTTTACGCCAAAAAAATTCAAATCGGTGGTCTTGCTTTCTACAATGCACTATTCAAAAGAGATCGGAGATAATGATAAGCCCGAAATCATTAATTTATAATTCAACGAAGGGTGGTGTAGACACATTTGACCAGCTGGTTCACAATTATTCAGTCTCGCGGAAGACTAGAAGGTGCCTTTGAGATTCTTTTATGGAATTCTGGACCAGGCTGGAATCAATTCAGAAAGGCTGTATCAAATTTCAGACCGTGGAAGAACAAAACGTATACGCCGACATTATTTGTATAAACTTGGATTGCAGCTTTCTAGACCCCACATGGAAAAGCGATCATCCAAAAGTTTACCCAGAACTCTTCGTTCATCTATAAGGAGTATTTTAGGTATGGAGGAAGAAGAACCTGCCCCTGGTCCACCACCAAAATTGGCGAAACAAGCGCGGTGTGCAATTTGTCCCCGGTCAAGCGACAAGAAGACAAAGACGGCATGTTCAAAATGTGACAAGCCTGTTTGTAACACACA
>JBCDWK010000013.1:0-15142 GCA_039776855.1 Mylabris sibirica | reverse complement strand
GACCTGACCTGACCTGACCTGACCTGACCTGACCTGACCTGACCTGACCTGACCTGACCTGACCTGACCTGACCTGACCTGACCTGACCTGACCTGACCTGACCTGACCTGACCTGACCTGACCTGACCTGACCTGACCTGACCTGACCTGACCTGACCTGACCTGACCTGACCTGACCTGACCTGACCTGACCTGACCTGACCTGACCTGACCTGACCTGACCTGACCTGACCTGACCTGACCTGACCTGACCTGACCTGACCTGACCTGACCTGACCTGACCTGACCTGACCTGACCTGACCTGACCTGACCTGACCTGACCTGACCTGACCTGACCTGACCTGACCTGACCTGACCTGACCTGACCTGACCTGACCTGACCTGACCTGACCTGACCTGACCTGACCTGACCTGACCTGACCTGACCTGACCTGACCTGACCTGACCTTTTTTTTTTTTTTTTTTTTTTTTTTTTTTTTTTTTTTTGGGAGGTGGTGAAATGCATTTACGCACCCCAGTCGACCCAGTGCCGACTGGGAGTGTGGGACTCGGCCACAAGGCCCCTACCCACTAAAACACCACCTCGTATCCACTCCCTGCCCCCGGGACCGCCGAAGCATAACATCGGGGGCAGGTCTCGTTTCCCATTACCAACGATGTCTCAACCGCCCTATTAAGGGCACTTCAGATAGACAGGGGGGGACACCCTGTCTAGTCATTTACCACCATAACTCCTCTGATCGGGCCGCCACCTTGACGCGGTGGAGGAGCTCAGTACCCAGCTTTGGCTGGGGAAACCAAGAGCGGCCCACACCAAGGCAAGGGGGGGACAAAAACCAAAAGAAAACATCCATCGACCAAGCAGCGAGTTGACGCAGGCTCGAGAAGAAAACCAACTCTCACCAGGTCAAAACGCCGCATACAGTTTTGCTGAAAGCAGAAAACTAATTAATACGGGACAGCACAATAATTCAAAAAGAAATATCACAGACCTAAGAATTGATAATTTTGGCTAAAAGGATAAATACATTACCATATCACAGAATATTGAATATTTGAGACAAAACAGGCTCCAAATATACATACATATCACGAGCCTTATTCCCTACCTCTCCTCCTTTTATAATTGTCGAAAGCTTTATCTTTTCTGATCAGGATCCTTTTACACATTGCCCTCACGAAAGTCCAATTTTCCTCCTTCTCTACAATTAGATCAATAAAATTATTAATAGTTAGTTTTTGTTGCAGGCCCAATTCAGCCTCCAATCGGACAGCATCGAACATACGGCACTCAAAGATCGCGTGTTCCGGGGTATCTGCAACCCTACATTCTACACATCTGTCAGTGTCCAACCTTTTAAATCGATGAAGGTAAGTTGCGAAGCATCCATGCCCTGTCAAAACCTGTGTTAGATAGTAATCTACCTGTCCATGTTTTCTGTTGACCCATTTGTCTACGTTCCTGATCAGTTGTTTCGTCCAAATTGCCCTGTCAGTGTCTGCATCCCACTCACTCTGCCATTTCAAGATTGTGTTTCTCCTTACCTCTTCCTTTGTCAATTCTGGGTTTTCGTATAATTCAGCCCTTTCTCTTATTAACAGGTGGATGGGTATGATACCCGCCACCAACACTGCTGCGTCTGCCGACACAGTGCGGTATCCACAGATCACTCGCAATGCCATGGCCCTCTGTAGAGATATCAACATCTGCCTGGACCTCTGTATGCGGAGCGTGTCCGTCCATATCGGGGCTCCATACAAAATGACGGAATGAGCCGACATGCATAGCACCCTCCTCTTTTTCTCCCCTGGACCACCAACGTTGGGCATAAGACGACTCAACACGTTCACTACCTTAAATGCCTTCTGCACCACCCTCTGCACATGCTTGGTAAACGTCAGCTGTTGGTCAATCGTCACCCCGAGATAGTTTACCTCCTTAACTGGAATAACGGTATGGTTGTTTACGCGGAATTCAATCTTGTGTTTTCTACCGCAGTAGTTAAGAAGTATTGCGGTAGTTTTCTCTTCCGCAATTGCCAAATCGTGAGCCTGCATCCATTTACTTACCTCGCGTAAAGCAAAGTTCATTTTAAGGACAAGTTCTTCCGCCGTCTCCGCATTCGCAACTATCGCCAGATCATCCGCATAGCAGATCAGCTTTGTTCCAGTTTTAACCCTCACCCTCATTATGTCATCATAGAGGACATTCCACAGGGTCGGTCCAAGCACGGATCCCTGTGGAACGCCTCCTCCCACACCCACTCGTGCATCCCTACCTATAACTACCGTGCGGTCACTCAGGTACTCTTTAATTATGTTCAGCAGATATGGGGATATCCGCCTCTGTTCCAATTTCATTATGATTTTATCCCACCTGGCGCTGTTGAAAGCATTCTTGACATCTATAAGCGCCAAGGCGCAGAATTTAGGCCTGGATCGCAATTCGGCTGCATCCCTAAGCACCTCCCTGATAGCATGGAGAGTGGACCTTCCAGCCCTAAAACCATACTGATTCTGGGAAAAGTCTCCACTTACCTCGATTTCCGAGATGAGTCGACGATTTATAATGTTTTCGTACACCTTGGCAACTACGTCTATCAAGCAAATGGGTCTGTATTTGATTTGGTCAGTCTCGTCCTTACGCGGCTTGTCAATAAGGATCAATTTAGTGACCTTCCAAAACTCGGGAAAACAGGTATTTCTCAGTAGTCTGTTGAAAGCATCGCGGAACACTCTGACGTTGGATTTGATCGATCTTTTCACTACCTCGGGCGGTAGACCATCCGGGCCCGGTGCCTTGCCTGCTTTCACCCTATCGCATGCCCATAACAGTTCTTCCTCATCGATTTCAATGGGCTCGTTTTCTAAATCGATTGTCGCTTTTTCAAAGCTAGGTGCCGACTGCCGACCTATAAACAGGGAATTAAATTGATTAATTTTCTCTTCTGGAGTTAGGGTGACCTTAGGATTAGGTAGCCTTAGATTTAGCATTACAATTCTGTATGCGTCCCCAAAGACGTCATTTTCCAGATTGTTACACAATTCTCTCCACTTTGCATCTTTGGACCTTGCTATCAGACCGACTAACTCTTTCTTTTGCTGCTTATACTCTTCTTTTATGCCTTCAGCTTCTGCCGAGTTTCTTTTACGCGCTCTCAAATACTGGCGTCTGGTATGTGTTGTAGTTTTTCTTTTATCATCAATTTCTTCATTCCACCAGTACGGCTTCGTCTTATGCTTATTATTTGTTGTTGTACTTTGTCTCAATGAGTCTTTCATAATTCTAATCAGCTCCCCTACATCTGTGGGATAGTCCTCCAATTCTAAAGTTGTCTTTAATATGGATTCATACTTTTTCACATCGATATACCTATCCACAAACCGTTGTTGGAAGCCGCGTTCTTCTACTTTTATTTCAAAGAGTATAAGCTGATGGTCGCTCAAGGATTCGTCGTCAAGCACCTCCCAACTAAGAATTCCCGGCGCGATTTGCAGGCTACACATACTCAAGTCAACAAAGGATACACCATTTGGTCGTATTAGTGTAGGCTTCTTCCCGTCGTTCATTACGTGCATGCGTGCGGAGCTCTGCCAGTCGAACATTGCATTCCCTCGGGCATCTGTTACGTCACCTCCCCAACTTGTATGCTTGGAATTAAAATCGCCTGTAACAATAACATTTGTATTTCTTTGTTTTAGGTCACCATCCAGTTCACTCAGTTGCTTCTCAAAATCGGGCATGCTGCAGTTAGGGCTGATATACACCGAGTAGATGTACGTCTCGCCAATACGGACCCACACGAAACAGCTGGCACCACCATACGCTCGGATGTTATATTTGTGGGAAATATTCTGTATGCCAACGGTGAGTTTTTTATTTACATAAAGATGCCTCTTACCCTTCGACACATTTTTATTGATTTCGCTAAGCACTAATAAATCGACCTTGTCCCTCATGGCTGTTGCTATGGCTAGGTCCTGCGTCCTGGAAGACGTCCGGCAGTTAGCTTGTAATATCCTCATGATCTGTATATATAGGGATTGCAACATGGACACGCCACCTAATCTGGAGGACCAAACACAAAGAGACCGCACGAGGGTGAGAACATGTAAATAAATAGATAATAAATAAATATAAAATATGAATAAATAAAATCTCTAAGTGGGTATATATACGTATAGATATCACAGTTAGACATAAATAAAATATTGTAAAAATATCACAGTGGCAAGATTGTATAGATAGACTCTGTAAATAAATATATATAAATAAATATATCACAGCCCGAGGCACATGAAGTTTTGCATGACTATCACAGCTACTGGCTTCCATAAATGAGCTCTGTAAATAAATGTAAATGTACATAAATATCACAGTCAAAACCAAAGCAGAATGAAATCTTATATAAGTATCACAATTCCAGCGTTGTATAAGTAAACTCTGTAAGTAAATGTAAATATATGTAAATATTATATTCAGAACAGAATAAAGTTTTATGTATATCACAGTTACGACCTTGTATAATGAAACCTGCAAATACCAATTATTCAAAGACATCGTCTCCAAGTGTGGTGAGCCTTCTCCTCTTACTACTTAGTGCCGTCCGAAAGGCTTTGCAGCGACTGCTTCCCATTCTGTGGTCGCCTTTGCATATCAAACATTTGGGGTTATCCATGCAATGTTTTGTTTGATGACCATCTTCACCACAGTTAAAGCACCTTTTCGAGTGGTCTTCTGAGGATTCACAGTCTGCCGCCACATGGCCATATTGAAGACACCTGTAGCACTGGGTGATGGAGAGCCTTTCCTCCACCCTAGCTCTAGCCATACCAACGGGTATAAATTTCAGATTGATCATCGCTTGTGCTGTGAGCTCGTCGGCTTTCACTGTTACCGTTTGCGTATGGTTCCTGCTGGGTCTCACCTCACCTACATTCAGCTGTAACGGACTTACCACCAGCGCGCGCTTGAGTGCACTTTCCACCTCCTCTCTGGTGATTATGGCGTCGAGGCCCCTTAAGTACACTGTTTTGGTTTTCCCGACATTCTGCACCTGCCTCACATTGACATCTTTGATCTTCTCTTTCAGGCTGTTTTGAATTCGCTTCATGGCTTCTTGATTTTTGTCCATGACGATCAGCAGTTCGCCATCCTTGGTGCTACGTACTTTTCTAATAATTTCAGCCTCTTTGGTGTCTTTCAAAGCACTTTTGACATCATTCAGCATCCTTCTGAAGTCTCTTTTGTTACCCGTCACAACCATTGCTTCCGTGTTGAATTGTCGCGGGGGCCTATTGGTCGTAGGTCCGTCTGCCGGCATTTTAGGCACATACATGTTCACCATTATCTTCGTATCTACAAATATGGCCTGCAGCATTTTCCACATGACAGTTGCATCGACCCCTGATATTTTATGCGTTGTTATTTCTACTGTGCCTAGACTTAACACCTGTTCTTTTAGTTTTAATAGTCTTTCCCATAAGGTATCTTCCTTCTCATTTGTAACCATCTTGATGACATGGCGTTTTTTCTCTTGGACCTTACTGTCAATTACAACTCTAGTAGTCATCTCGATTACGTTCATGTCTCCAGGGAGGTCTAGCAGTTCTACATACCTGTCTTTATACGTCTTCTGTATACTTTTCTCCATTGTTAAGTCAGTTTCTTCAACAATTACGACCTCGCATGGGTCTCTACTACTAAGAGGGCTTCCTTCGACTAATTTAACGTTTGTGAATGCTTCTTTGCTCCACTTCAGACTCTGTGCCTTTTTGAAATCATCAAATGTCTTAATGCTTCGAACTTCCTCTTTCGAAACATTGTTTTCTTTAGCGCTTACGCTGGCATAAGAAACTGGGTCTGTTTGAAATCCTCGCTCTTCTGTCTGCGCCTTTTTTATCTGCTGCTGCAGATCCTCGACCTCCGCACTTAATTTTGCAATTGTCAGACTGTCCTGCTTATTTTCTTTCTCTATGTCCGATACTCCTGCAATTAGTTCTTGACATATGTCGCTCACTGCGCTGTCCATATCATCTTTAACCAGACATATCTGTGCTAGCTTCGATACATTAATTTTCATTGTCTGTACGGCGAAGCTTGATATTCCCTCCCCTTTTGAAACCCCTACGATCTCGTTGTATCTGGCCTGCACTGCCAAGTCTTTAGTTCCTTTTATTCCTCTTACCTCGTCATCTGAAATATTAACTATACCTGAAATGTCCGAAACAGGCTGAGATATGCGGGGACCCGTCCACACTTCTTTCATTTCGCTTGTCATGATTTCCGAAAGTCTGTTACTTAACCTGTTTGTGACCTCCTTGATCTCCCTTTTAGTATTTGAATTCTCCTTTACCTGTTTTTGTAACAGTTTGACGTCTTTTTCGACCTTTGTCAGTAGCTTCTTAAACCTACTATACCTTTTGTCCCTTAGTGTTTCCTGCTTAAGCTCAGGTGTCTCATCATCCTCTCTCTGGCGCTTTACCGACCTGCGGGTATCATCGCACCATGCTAAATCAACAATACTTACATTTCTTGCCACAGAAAGTGGCGGTGTAGACCACCTCTCCGGCGGAGAAATTGTAGTTGCCGTCAAATTGGCTCTTCTCCCACTGTCACTGCCAGTAGCTCTTGTTAACTCCCCGGCCTGGTTTGCCGCCGGGGGCGTGCCGCAGTCGTTGGCTGACGGTCGGCGCTGCCCTGCTCCATCAACAGACATCCGACCGGTACTGGGGTTTCCGACGTCCCCTGCACCGTAACCGTTGTTTCCATTATCCCCCATGTCCATATTTGCGCTTTGTTGTGGGTCACTCTTAGTTCCCCGCTCTGCCAGAAACCTGTTCGGCATGGGAAGCCCTACCGGGGGCACGTACGTCCCCCGCCGACATAGCCTCCTGGCGTCTTAGCGGGTACTTAGCCCCTCCACCACGGCAAGGTGGTGACCCTCGGAGGGGACCTGACCTGACCTGACCTGACCTGACCTGACCTGACCTGACCTGACCTGACCTGACCTGACCTGACCTGACCTGACCTGACCTGACCTGACCTGACCTGACCTGACCTTTTTTTTTTTTTTTTTTTTTTTTTTTTTTTTTTTTTTTTTTTTTTTTTTTTGGGAGGTGGTGAAATGCATTTACGCACCCCAGTCGACCCAGTGCCGACTGGGAGTGTGGGACTCGGCCACAAGGCCCCTACCCACTAAAACACCACCTCGTATCCACTCCCTGCCCCCGGGACCGCCGAAGCATAACATCGGGGGCAGGTCTCGTTTCCCATTACCAACGATGTCTCAACCGCCCTATTAAGGGCACTTCAGATAGACAGGGGGGGACACCCTGTCTAGTCATTTACCACCATAACTCCTCTGATCGGGCCGCCACCTTGACGCGGTGGAGGAGCTCAGTACCCAGCTTTGGCTGGGGAAACCAAGAGCGGCCCACACCAAGGCAAGGGGGGGACAAAAACCAAAAGAAAACATCCATCGACCAAGCAGCGAGTTGACGCAGGCTCGAGAAGAAAACCAACTCTCACCAGGTCAAAACGCCGCATACAGTTTTGCTGAAAGCAGAAAACTAATTAATACGGGACAGCACAATAATTCAAAAAGAAATATCACAGACCTAAGAATTGATAATTTTGGCTAAAAGGATAAATACATTACCATATCACAGAATATTGAATATTTGAGACAAAACAGGCTCCAAATATACATACATATCACGAGCCTTATTCCCTACCTCTCCTCCTTTTATAATTGTCGAAAGCTTTATCTTTTCTGATCAGGATCCTTTTACACATTGCCCTCACGAAAGTCCAATTTTCCTCCTTCTCTACAATTAGATCAATAAAATTATTAATAGTTAGTTTTTGTTGCAGGCCCAATTCAGCCTCCAATCGGACAGCATCGAACATACGGCACTCAAAGATCGCGTGTTCCGGGGTATCTGCAACCCTACATTCTACACATCTGTCAGTGTCCAACCTTTTAAATCGATGAAGGTAAGTTGCGAAGCATCCATGCCCTGTCAAAACCTGTGTTAGATAGTAATCTACCTGTCCATGTTTTCTGTTGACCCATTTGTCTACGTTCCTGATCAGTTGTTTCGTCCAAATTGCCCTGTCAGTGTCTGCATCCCACTCACTCTGCCATTTCAAGATTGTGTTTCTCCTTACCTCTTCCTTTGTCAATTCTGGGTTTTCGTATAATTCAGCCCTTTCTCTTATTAACAGGTGGATGGGTATGATACCCGCCACCAACACTGCTGCGTCTGCCGACACAGTGCGGTATCCACAGATCACTCGCAATGCCATGGCCCTCTGTAGAGATATCAACATCTGCCTGGACCTCTGTATGCGGAGCGTGTCCGTCCATATCGGGGCTCCATACAAAATGACGGAATGAGCCGACATGCATAGCACCCTCCTCTTTTTCTCCCCTGGACCACCAACGTTGGGCATAAGACGACTCAACACGTTCACTACCTTAAATGCCTTCTGCACCACCCTCTGCACATGCTTGGTAAACGTCAGCTGTTGGTCAATCGTCACCCCGAGATAGTTTACCTCCTTAACTGGAATAACGGTATGGTTGTTTACGCGGAATTCAATCTTGTGTTTTCTACCGCAGTAGTTAAGAAGTATTGCGGTAGTTTTCTCTTCCGCAATTGCCAAATCGTGAGCCTGCATCCATTTACTTACCTCGCGTAAAGCAAAGTTCATTTTAAGGACAAGTTCTTCCGCCGTCTCCGCATTCGCAACTATCGCCAGATCATCCGCATAGCAGATCAGCTTTGTTCCAGTTTTAACCCTCACCCTCATTATGTCATCATAGAGGACATTCCACAGGGTCGGTCCAAGCACGGATCCCTGTGGAACGCCTCCTCCCACACCCACTCGTGCATCCCTACCTATAACTACCGTGCGGTCACTCAGGTACTCTTTAATTATGTTCAGCAGATATGGGGATATCCGCCTCTGTTCCAATTTCATTATGATTTTATCCCACCTGGCGCTGTTGAAAGCATTCTTGACATCTATAAGCGCCAAGGCGCAGAATTTAGGCCTGGATCGCAATTCGGCTGCATCCCTAAGCACCTCCCTGATAGCATGGAGAGTGGACCTTCCAGCCCTAAAACCATACTGATTCTGGGAAAAGTCTCCACTTACCTCGATTTCCGAGATGAGTCGACGATTTATAATGTTTTCGTACACCTTGGCAACTACGTCTATCAAGCAAATGGGTCTGTATTTGATTTGGTCAGTCTCGTCCTTACGCGGCTTGTCAATAAGGATCAATTTAGTGACCTTCCAAAACTCGGGAAAACAGGTATTTCTCAGTAGTCTGTTGAAAGCATCGCGGAACACTCTGACGTTGGATTTGATCGATCTTTTCACTACCTCGGGCGGTAGACCATCCGGGCCCGGTGCCTTGCCTGCTTTCACCCTATCGCATGCCCATAACAGTTCTTCCTCATCGATTTCAATGGGCTCGTTTTCTAAATCGATTGTCGCTTTTTCAAAGCTAGGTGCCGACTGCCGACCTATAAACAGGGAATTAAATTGATTAATTTTCTCTTCTGGAGTTAGGGTGACCTTAGGATTAGGTAGCCTTAGATTTAGCATTACAATTCTGTATGCGTCCCCAAAGACGTCATTTTCCAGATTGTTACACAATTCTCTCCACTTTGCATCTTTGGACCTTGCTATCAGACCGACTAACTCTTTCTTTTGCTGCTTATACTCTTCTTTTATGCCTTCAGCTTCTGCCGAGTTTCTTTTACGCGCTCTCAAATACTGGCGTCTGGTATGTGTTGTAGTTTTTCTTTTATCATCAATTTCTTCATTCCACCAGTACGGCTTCGTCTTATGCTTATTATTTGTTGTTGTACTTTGTCTCAATGAGTCTTTCATAATTCTAATCAGCTCCCCTACATCTGTGGGATAGTCCTCCAATTCTAAAGTTGTCTTTAATATGGATTCATACTTTTTCACATCGATATACCTATCCACAAACCGTTGTTGGAAGCCGCGTTCTTCTACTTTTATTTCAAAGAGTATAAGCTGATGGTCGCTCAAGGATTCGTCGTCAAGCACCTCCCAACTAAGAATTCCCGGCGCGATTTGCAGGCTACACATACTCAAGTCAACAAAGGATACACCATTTGGTCGTATTAGTGTAGGCTTCTTCCCGTCGTTCATTACGTGCATGCGTGCGGAGCTCTGCCAGTCGAACATTGCATTCCCTCGGGCATCTGTTACGTCACCTCCCCAACTTGTATGCTTGGAATTAAAATCGCCTGTAACAATAACATTTGTATTTCTTTGTTTTAGGTCACCATCCAGTTCACTCAGTTGCTTCTCAAAATCGGGCATGCTGCAGTTAGGGCTGATATACACCGAGTAGATGTACGTCTCGCCAATACGGACCCACACGAAACAGCTGGCACCACCATACGCTCGGATGTTATATTTGTGGGAAATATTCTGTATGCCAACGGTGAGTTTTTTATTTACATAAAGATGCCTCTTACCCTTCGACACATTTTTATTGATTTCGCTAAGCACTAATAAATCGACCTTGTCCCTCATGGCTGTTGCTATGGCTAGGTCCTGCGTCCTGGAAGACGTCCGGCAGTTAGCTTGTAATATCCTCATGATCTGTATATATAGGGATTGCAACATGGACACGCCACCTAATCTGGAGGACCAAACACAAAGAGACCGCACGAGGGTGAGAACATGTAAATAAATAGATAATAAATAAATATAAAATATGAATAAATAAAATCTCTAAGTGGGTATATATACGTATAGATATCACAGTTAGACATAAATAAAATATTGTAAAAATATCACAGTGGCAAGATTGTATAGATAGACTCTGTAAATAAATATATATAAATAAATATATCACAGCCCGAGGCACATGAAGTTTTGCATGACTATCACAGCTACTGGCTTCCATAAATGAGCTCTGTAAATAAATGTAAATGTACATAAATATCACAGTCAAAACCAAAGCAGAATGAAATCTTATATAAGTATCACAATTCCAGCGTTGTATAAGTAAACTCTGTAAGTAAATGTAAATATATGTAAATATTATATTCAGAACAGAATAAAGTTTTATGTATATCACAGTTACGACCTTGTATAATGAAACCTGCAAATACCAATTATTCAAAGACATCGTCTCCAAGTGTGGTGAGCCTTCTCCTCTTACTACTTAGTGCCGTCCGAAAGGCTTTGCAGCGACTGCTTCCCATTCTGTGGTCGCCTTTGCATATCAAACATTTGGGGTTATCCATGCAATGTTTTGTTTGATGACCATCTTCACCACAGTTAAAGCACCTTTTCGAGTGGTCTTCTGAGGATTCACAGTCTGCCGCCACATGGCCATATTGAAGACACCTGTAGCACTGGGTGATGGAGAGCCTTTCCTCCACCCTAGCTCTAGCCATACCAACGGGTATAAATTTCAGATTGATCATCGCTTGTGCTGTGAGCTCGTCGGCTTTCACTGTTACCGTTTGCGTATGGTTCCTGCTGGGTCTCACCTCACCTACATTCAGCTGTAACGGACTTACCACCAGCGCGCGCTTGAGTGCACTTTCCACCTCCTCTCTGGTGATTATGGCGTCGAGGCCCCTTAAGTACACTGTTTTGGTTTTCCCGACATTCTGCACCTGCCTCACATTGACATCTTTGATCTTCTCTTTCAGGCTGTTTTGAATTCGCTTCATGGCTTCTTGATTTTTGTCCATGACGATCAGCAGTTCGCCATCCTTGGTGCTACGTACTTTTCTAATAATTTCAGCCTCTTTGGTGTCTTTCAAAGCACTTTTGACATCATTCAGCATCCTTCTGAAGTCTCTTTTGTTACCCGTCACAACCATTGCTTCCGTGTTGAATTGTCGCGGGGGCCTATTGGTCGTAGGTCCGTCTGCCGGCATTTTAGGCACATACATGTTCACCATTATCTTCGTATCTACAAATATGGCCTGCAGCATTTTCCACATGACAGTTGCATCGACCCCTGATATTTTATGCGTTGTTATTTCTACTGTGCCTAGACTTAACACCTGTTCTTTTAGTTTTAATAGTCTTTCCCATAAGGTATCTTCCTTCTCATTTGTAACCATCTTGATGACATGGCGTTTTTTCTCTTGGACCTTACTGTCAATTACAACTCTAGTAGTCATCTCGATTACGTTCATGTCTCCAGGGAGGTCTAGCAGTTCTACATACCTGTCTTTATACGTCTTCTGTATACTTTTCTCCATTGTTAAGTCAGTTTCTTCAACAATTACGACCTCGCATGGGTCTCTACTACTAAGAGGGCTTCCTTCGACTAATTTAACGTTTGTGAATGCTTCTTTGCTCCACTTCAGACTCTGTGCCTTTTTGAAATCATCAAATGTCTTAATGCTTCGAACTTCCTCTTTCGAAACATTGTTTTCTTTAGCGCTTACGCTGGCATAAGAAACTGGGTCTGTTTGAAATCCTCGCTCTTCTGTCTGCGCCTTTTTTATCTGCTGCTGCAGATCCTCGACCTCCGCACTTAATTTTGCAATTGTCAGACTGTCCTGCTTATTTTCTTTCTCTATGTCCGATACTCCTGCAATTAGTTCTTGACATATGTCGCTCACTGCGCTGTCCATATCATCTTTAACCAGACATATCTGTGCTAGCTTCGATACATTAATTTTCATTGTCTGTACGGCGAAGCTTGATATTCCCTCCCCTTTTGAAACCCCTACGATCTCGTTGTATCTGGCCTGCACTGCCAAGTCTTTAGTTCCTTTTATTCCTCTTACCTCGTCATCTGAAATATTAACTATACCTGAAATGTCCGAAACAGGCTGAGATATGCGGGGACCCGTCCACACTTCTTTCATTTCGCTTGTCATGATTTCCGAAAGTCTGTTACTTAACCTGTTTGTGACCTCCTTGATCTCCCTTTTAGTATTTGAATTCTCCTTTACCTGTTTTTGTAACAGTTTGACGTCTTTTTCGACCTTTGTCAGTAGCTTCTTAAACCTACTATACCTTTTGTCCCTTAGTGTTTCCTGCTTAAGCTCAGGTGTCTCATCATCCTCTCTCTGGCGCTTTACCGACCTGCGGGTATCATCGCACCATGCTAAATCAACAATACTTACATTTCTTGCCACAGAAAGTGGCGGTGTAGACCACCTCTCCGGCGGAGAAATTGTAGTTGCCGTCAAATTGGCTCTTCTCCCACTGTCACTGCCAGTAGCTCTTGTTAACTCCCCGGCCTGGTTTGCCGCCGGGGGCGTGCCGCAGTCGTTGGCTGACGGTCGGCGCTGCCCTGCTCCATCAACAGACATCCGACCGGTACTGGGGTTTCCGACGTCCCCTGCACCGTAACCGTTGTTTCCATTATCCCCCATGTCCATATTTGCGCTTTGTTGTGGGTCACTCTTAGTTCCCCGCTCTGCCAGAAACCTGTTCGGCATGGGAAGCCCTACCGGGGGCACGTACGTCCCCCGCCGACATAGCCTCCTGGCGTCTTAGCGGGTACTTAGCCCCTCCACCACGGCAAGGTGGTGACCCTCGGAGGGGGACCTGACCTGACCTGACCTGACCTGACCTGACCTGACCTGACCTGACCTGACCTGACCTGACCTGACCTGACCTGACCTGACCTGACCTGACCTGACCTGACCTGACCTGACCTGACCTGACCTGACCTGACCTGACCTGACCTGACCTGACCTGACCTGACCTGACCTGACCCTCGCCTTGGGCTTGACCTTGGGCTTGGCCTTGGGCTTGGCCTTGGCCTTGGCCTTGGCCTTGGAATTTTTTTTTTTTGTCATTGTGTCGCACATGAGATCAGGTCAGGTTTCAGTTTTTTCGCGCACATCCCGCGGGATTTGGTCTAGGTTTTTCGGGTTAGGTCAGGTCAGCTTCTGAACGCTTTCAAGGTCAGGTCAGGTTTTATGTCTTCCAAAGTCAGGTTATGGTTTTTTTTTTTTTTTTTTTTTTTTTTTCAGGTAAGGTCAGATTATAGCTCGTAGGTCAGGTCAGGTATGGCTTCAATTTTTTTTTTCGCAGGTTAGGTCAGATTCTAGTTTATAGGTCAGGTTGTTTTTTGTTTTTTTTTTTTGGTCAGGTTAGGCTTTGGTCTGCTCTAGGTCTGGTCTGGTCTGGTCTGGTCTGGTCTGGTATGTTATTATTGTCAATAATAATAAAAAAAAAAAAAAAAAAAAAAAAATTAATAATATTAATAATAATAATAATATTGATAGTATTTTTAATAATAGTACTCTTACTACTACTTTTCCTACTACTACTACTACTACTACTACTAGTACACAGCTAAAGGGCCAAAAAAAAATTATTACCTTAAACCTGAGGCCGAAGGCCGACGGGTGAAGGTCAAAGTCAATGATTGCAGGTTGTCGGTATGAGAGTGACGGTCAAATACGGAGTATTGAAGACTGGAGACGACCACACAAGACAGAGGAGACGGCACGAGACGGGATGAGACAAGGCGGACTAGACGGGATGGGACGAGACAAGACGGGACGAAACGGGACTAGGCGGGGCGAAGCCGACGAGACAAGACAATACAAGACGAGACCACACAAGGAAAGACTAGACGAAACGGGACGGGACGAAAAGGGATAGGACGGGACGAGACGAGAGCAGAGTAGACCAAACTAGACGGAACTAGACAACACAGAACAATACGAGACGGGACAGGACGAGACGGGCCAAGATGAGACGGAAGGAGACAGGACGGGACGAGATGTGACAAGATCAGATGGAACGGGTCGAAAGCGAGACAAAACGGGACTAGGCAGAACGGTACGGGATCTGACCTGACCCGACGAGTCAAGAGAACCGACGAGGCGAGACAAGACAAGACGAGATGAAACGAAACTAAACGAGACGAGATTAGACGAGACAAGACGAGACGGGATGGGACGACCAGACGGGTCTAGACGAGTCAAGACGAGATCAGATCGGACCCGAACCAGAACAAGCGTGATCAGACAGGACATCGCAAGACGAGACTAGACAGACGAGACGAGACCTGACAAGATGAGACAATGCAAGCGAGACGAGGCGATACGAGGCGAGGCGAGGCGAGACCAGACGAGACCAGACCAAA
>JBCDWK010000012.1:0-22004 GCA_039776855.1 Mylabris sibirica | reverse complement strand
TTTATAAATAAGGTACTTACAGATTTTACCAATTAGAGAGCTCGCTAAAAACTATCTAAATGTAAATAATTCGACCAAACAGTTCGAGAAATCAAATCGAAATAAAGCATATACAAACCAAATTATACAATACTCTTCTATCCCTTAATTTTTGTGGCTTAAGTAAATAAACATAACTCTTTGTTAAGCACTTGATTTTTTAAGATCGATACACATTCAAAAAGAAAAATCTATCTCTGTCTGTATCAAATGACACCATCGTCTACAATTGAAACTGACTGAGATAGGTTGTTTCATTACACCACCATGATGCCGTCGTCTTTATCAACAATGATTACAACAAAAAAAATTTGTATATTTAGGATACGATAACAGTTTACATACAACCCTTATTTCGAATTTTTTAAAAAGCAGTTTAATTTGAAAATCAACTTCTATTAGTGAAAAATTGTTGGGTGTTTTTTGGTCAATTATTCATAAAATCGAAAAATATATTAAGTAGGTAGAATTTATTATAAATTATTAATTGAATAAAATAAGTAAATAATCTTTTTATTCATATTCGTATTTATTATTTATACAGGGTGATTCACGTTGGACAAAGGTTAATATGGCAACACCAATTATTTGGCCAGAAATTGGAATAAAATTTCAAGGATTATCGTAGGGTCCCTGGAGATCATTTTTAGAGTTTTCGCCCAACACCGTTACGTTAAAAATTCTCCGTTATACTTTTAAGGTCTAGATTTAATACCGTACGAGGCTATTTTTCACACTATTTTCTGAAAATAACGGAACCTATGAAATCGCTTATTTGCAAGTACATATGTCATAAAACGCTCATTTCTGACGATGTCGCATATTTCAAAATCTAACTAAATACGCAAAACGGCTTAAAACGACTCTAGTATCCTCTCTTTTCGTTTTTGTGATTTTTATCCTGCAATAAATGGGAATGTTTTGAACTCTTTTCTATAATAAAATGGAGAAAAATGAAAAAATCAAATTTGGGGGATACTTGTCATTATTAGTCGTTTTGCGTGTATACAGGGTGAGTCAAAAGTAACGCATAATCGCCATAGCTTTTTATTTATGAACATTTTGAAAAACGCCGAGACTGGTAACTTTTTATTTTTAAATTAAATAAGTGGGACGGAGCCAAAACGGCTTTACCAGTTACCATTGCGAAGAACTGCCACCATCAACAATTTTTTTAAATGGAAAGTCCCTACTATTTTTACATGTTTGAACGCAGAAAAAAATATGCCCTACCTAAAAATGCAATAAAAAATAGGGGTTGCTATTTTAAAAAATTGTTGATGATGGCACTTCTTCGCAATGGTAACTGGTACAGCCGTTTTGGCTCCGTCCCACTTAATTCATTTACAAAATAAAAAGTTTCCTGTCTCGGCGTTTTCCAAAATTTTCATAAATAAAAAAGTTATGGCGATTATGTGTTACTTTTGACTTACCCTGTATGTATAGTTCGTTTTTGAAAATTGCGACACAGTCAGAAACGAGCGTTTTTTGATCTACTTCCAAATGAGCTACGAAGTTCTAATTTTGCTGATATATTCTTTAGAGACCCTCCTTATAAATCCTCAAAATATTTTTTTATCGCTCGGCTAATAATATTATTGTCACAAGAGATTTTGTCCGACGTGAATAACCCTGTATAAAAAACTTCTAATAGGATTAGTATCATGTTCGAAGAATTGTTATTACTTGATGACATGCAAGACATCGAGGATTATTTGGTGTACCAGGCCTTACAGAGAGAACTACAGGAGAAAAAAAGGCTATACAGTTGCGTCAAGTTTTCTATTCATAGTGTTCCGGAAGAAAATTTTAAATACATCTTTCGATTTGACAAACAAGATATTTTTACACTTCATATGGCTTTACAAATGCCTGATTGTTTTGAAACAAACGACCGGCATATTATTGGAGGTTTGTACAGGTGAATGTAGATTGTCTAAACTATTAAGTAATTACTTTCATTAATTTTTAGGAATTGAAGGGTTATGTTTGTTGTTGAGACGTTTTTCGTATCCCAACCGACTTAAAGAACTTCAAAATGATTTTGCTTTGCAATATTCTTCCATCAGTAAGCTGATAAAAGTGATCTGTAATTTCGTATATGATAAATGGATTCCGTTATTGTCACGTTTTGACAATAATAAATGGTTAACTAATCAGTATTTACAAAAATTAGCGACCAGTGTATATGAAAACGGTGCCCCTTTAAGGAATTGGGTTGGCTTCATAGATGGGACTGCTCGCAACATTTGTCGGCCACAAATGCTACAAAAACATGTCTATAGTGGACACAAACGCGTTCACTGCTTAAAATTTCAAGCCGTTGTATTACCCAATGGAATAATTATTCATTTGAGCCCGCCGTTTCCTGGTTCACGGCATGATGCTTTCATTTTGAAGGATACACTAATTTTGGAACAGTTGAAGCGATTATCGCCTCAAGTCTGCTTATATGGGGATCAAGGCTATCCTTTAAAACCACAGCTCATACGACCCTACTCTAACGCTGTATTGACTCCCGAACAGTACAATTTCAACAACAACATGACAAAAGTACGTCAAAGTGTCGAATGGAGCTTTGGAGAAATCATCCAACACTTTGCGTTTGTGGACTTTAAAAAAATCAAAAATTATTGCTTCAACCAGTAGGTAAATACTACGCTGTAGCCACGCTACTAACCAACGCTCACACCTGCGTCTATGGTAATAAAACATCCACTTATTTCAATGTTGAATCCCCAGATCTTTTCTGTTATTTTCAATAACTGCAAACCTTTAATAATAAAAAATTATTAGTTCTACAAACATATATTTTTGTACCTATTTTCACAGTGGTGTAACTAGGCACCCGCGCAATGCAGGGGGCCCAGACCCTCCAAGGGCCCAACTCTTATTTATTTTAAGAAAAAGTATAACTATAAGTATATACAAGGGCCCAAACTAAAATCTTGCGGAGGGGCCCAAAATTTCAAGTTACGCTACTGTATTTCCATTTACCGAAGATCCATTATCCAATTGTTGAAGTGAGTAAGGAGTACAGTAAGGGCGAACAGCGAAACGTCAGTAACATATAATCAACAATACTGATTTATTTACAATGAATTCTAATTTATTAACATAATTATAACTACCAAAACCAAATGAAGAAATAATTACAAATGATATTAATTGTAGCTCAATAATAATAATAATAATAATAATTACATTCAAATATAAATGGCATGTTGACACATTTCGTATCATAATAAAAGAATTTAGATCAATTTTACAATTGTGAAAACAAAAATATGTGATTAACGAATTAAAAAATAATTAATTGCAAAATTTAAATGTCCCAAGAATTCTGTTTTATTTTTATTTTTTGTTAGGTTTATGTTAGGTTATGTTCATCAAATCATTGTAGTTTTGTTTATATTCAATTGAGATGTAGACAATAATGTAAATCTCTGTAATATCAACAGTAGTAGATTACTGTTATATTGACAGTAACGATTAGCTGATCGTGTACCCGCCACATTGATTCAAGTGCACGTGGGGATGTGGGGTCACATGTTTAATACTGACAGTTTTTCATTGGTTCCCTTATTTTCATGATATAGCGTCAAAAATCTTCTTATACGGTTAGAAATCTGGACCTTCAAAGTTCAACGGGGAGATTTTAACGTACCGGTGGCTGGCGCAAACTCTATAATATCCGCCATCATTTTCAATTTGTAGACCACTTTCTGTCTCTTTCTTACTACTATGTAAGTAGTATACCTATATGGGTGTGATCTATGTTTTTTTGCGTTTCTATTAGGACAACCAGCTCTTTATATATTTTTATCCACATTTACAGATTATTTTATTAATGTAGAGATTAATACACGGAGAAATTTTCAAGTTAAGACTTTAAAATGTGTTTTTAGAGAAAAAATATAAATTAAAACATATAAATATAAATTTTCAACCGTACACTTGGTTTCAAGCGTATATTAAGTATTAATACCAATATTTCGCTGTTTCATCTCTTCTATTTTTTTTTTTTTTGGTGAAAAGTATAAGTTCAAAGTCAAACAAAAAATTCACAATCCTAACAAAACTCTATACGATGTAATAAAAAATTCAACAGAATCTGGTACAAGGTTTTCGAAATACAGTGGAAAACCCAGATTTTCTGATGTTTTTTTTTTTCGCTTTTTTTTTTTGATAAGCTACATACCAGATATTTTTAATTTGCTACAAATATTCAGCGCGCGAGTGCCTAGTTACGCCACTGTATAAATCAGAGAGAACTAGATAAACGAGAGAGGACAGCAAATGTATTATAAACGGTCGTATTAGCGCCTCTATGAACAAGTTATGTAACTATTTTTTTGGCGGGAAATTTGAAACCATATATTTTAGTATATACAAATGTAGATATATTTAAATTTTTTTAGAATTTTTCCTCGGGACTTATGAATAAAAAGAAAATCAAACAAAACACTTATTGTTAGTAACAATATATTTTCATTCATCATTTTAAACAAATTATTAATACAATTTTCAAACAAATGTAAGCTCTACATCTGCTATTTAATGAGTCGAATAATTTATCCATAAAATAGACGAAATTTGCCGTTCCGGACCAGTTTTGACCACCGCCACCACATTTTTGTATAAGGCACATTGCGGAATAAACTTGTGCAGCATAAGCTACCTTCATTTTTTTACTGCCTTCTGGATTCATATGATTTTCAGTTAACTTATAGAGGACATTACCATCAGGGATATTACCATCCATAATATACAGTGTCTTCAAATCAGACCATCGTGCTATCTGACCATCAGAACATATATCTTTGCTAAGAAAATTATTCCTCATACATTTGAGTAAATGTGGCCGGTCAAATATGTTTATTAATTTGCCTACATCATTAGTTTTTAGGATGTTTTTTACGAAATATTTAATTCGCGGATATTATCAATTATCACCCTTAAATTTAGAAAATTCCAAATATAGTGGCTGTGAAACATAATTAAAATGAATTTCAGCCAAAAAAATTTGAATTTTTTTTCATAATTAATTCGCGTTTCAGGACAAATAATTCTAAGTTCTGTATTCAAAGTTTGACTGTTGTGTTTGGTTTTTTATAGATATAACTAATTAGTTCTTTGCATTTAATATTTGTTATTTAAAAAACTATAAATTTATCGTATAAAAAATGTACGGTACCGGGTTGTGGAAATAAATATGAAAATAATGCAAAAATTGGATATTTTCGATTCCCAAGAACAATAAGTATTTGCGAAAAGTGGGTGAAACTAGTAAATAATAAGTGCTTGTTAAATTTACCATTACATATGGTTCAAAATAAATATGCTGTTTGTGGGGCACATTTTGAAGAAAGCAGCTTTCAAACATCTGAAAAGAAAAAATTAAACCGTGGTGTTCTACCAACTAGAGGGATAATTGACACAACAAAAGATAAAAAAAAACAATAATATAGGTACCTAACAAGTTTAATAATTAGTAATTAATAATTAAACATTTTTAGTCGAGTTTTCGGTACCATTATTACCGCAATGTGCCTTATACAAAAATGTGGTGGTGGTGGTCAAAACTGGTCCGGAACGACAAATTTTGTCTATTTAATGGATAAATTATTCGACTCATTAAATAGCAGATGTAGAGCTTACAAACCTTTGAATGAACCACTAACATCAAAATCGCAGCACTTACAGTTTTGGCAAAACGCAAAAAATCAATTAAGGCAACTAAAATTTTTCAAAGCTAATGCAACGGTAGCTTCACCTTTATGTGGGAATAATTTTATCGTGACACTTATAGAAATGTCGAAAGTATATGGAGACTTCTAAGGAACTTACATTTTTCATACTTAACAACTAGGTCACTAAATCAAGACCCAGTGGAAAATTTTTTTGGTGTAATTAGAGGGTTGTGTGGTAGTAATCATAAACCATCATCTTCACATTTTTTGCGAGCATACAAAATAGCCATTGTTAATAATTTGTTGGCCAAAACAACAACCACAAACTGTGAAGATGATGGTACACATAATTTGTTTCAATCTAATTAATACAAATATAGAGTCGCAGAATTGTTTTCGAGATAATTGTAGAATTAGAATGTTTACAGAAATTCTTAAATTAAGACAACAAACATCCTCATACATTGCTGGATTCATATGTCGAAAAGTTTTGAACAGAAATTGTAATTTATGTGTGCAATCGTTGTTGACAAATGAAATAACTGATTCACATGCGTTTATAACATTTAAAGATGTAGGAAACAAATTAATGTATCCATCTCAAAATTTTATTATGTACATTCAAAATAATAGGGAGTATATTTTTAACAACATTCCAAATTTTATAAATTCAGATGATCTTTTTGGAAACTTTTCAATTAGAAATTTCAGTGAAGTAATGTGTAATATTCATAAAGAAGAAATACAGAAAAAAATTGAATTTTTTTTAGTTGTGGTAATGGTAAAATTTTTCATTAAGCTAGTGAATCGAAAAATTACAAGAAAAGATAGAAGGTCGAATTTAATTGTAGATAATTTCATAAAAGATCATGCACCTACTTATTTAATTAAATAATAATATTGATTATTTTTATATATATATATGCAGATTATTGAAAATATTGTGGGAACTTCTTGTTCATTTTAAACTTTTCAAGTGTGTCCAGTGATGTTTGAAAAAAAATTTCCAATAATTTTACCTAGAACATTTTTTATTTTGTAAAAGATATGTAACTATACAAAATGTGGCATCATGTTATTGCTTTTATTGTTGTTTGCTATTTCTTGTTAAAACATTGCACATTTTGTATTGTATTTGTTTGAAAATTGTATTATTAATATGTTTAAAATGATTAATGAAAATATATTGTTACTAAAAATAAATGTTTTGTTTGATTTTCTTTCTATTCATTAATCCGGAAGAAAAATTCTAAAAGAATTTAAATATACCTACATTTGTATATACTAAAATATATGATTTCAAATTTCCCGCCAAAAAAAATTGTTACATAACTCGTTCATAGAGGCGCTAATACGACCGTTTATAATGCATTAGCTGTCCTCTCTCGTTTATCTAATTCTCTCTGATATTTAGCGCGCGGGTGCCTAGTTACGCCACTGTATAAATATGTGCGTCTGTGTTTGTGTTTGTGGTTTATATTCCGTCCATTATCTTGTTCTAATATTTATAATTTGGTTTTGTGGACCCAATTATTTTTGATCAAGAAATTATCATTATACAATCCATAAACAAGTAATATATCAATTGTTATTGAGGTATTTTTACTGATAAGAATTATTAATAAATAGAGCAAGAGCAGTAGACGTCAGTACACTTCAAATATTTTCAACTAAATATATGTAAGGCAACATGTCTGTAAAATTTAAACAAGATCAATTTGATTTGTACACAAATCCAACAACTGGTACAACAACTTCAATTCAATTATTTACCTGGAAAAATTCAAACAATATTAGCGTCCAAGTTATAAATTACGGTGCGACAATTGTATCAATAAAAGTGCCCGATAAAAATGGAAAAATCGACGACATTGTTACTGGTTTTGACAATTTAAAAGGTAATTATTATTATTATTATTATTATTATTATTATTATTATTATGATTATTATTATTATATTATTGTATGTATGTATAGCATCTTATTACATTATTGTTAAAAATTAATCAATCGATTCAAGGGTATTTAAATAAAAACAATCCATATTTTGGGGCTACTATTGGACGTGTTGCAAATCGTATTGGAAATGGACAAGTACGGATCGGCAATAAGATTTATCAAGTAAATAAAAATTTAGGGAATCATCAATTGCATGGTGGTTTTCAAGGATTTGATAAGGTAATCAGTTATGTAGGTGATAACGTTCCCTAGTTGGAAGGAACCATTGGGCAAGCCATGGACCAAGCTTTGGCCGCTCGTCATGCGAATGTTCCAAGCCTTGGGCAAGCTTTGGCTGACCGTTGGGTGGAAAATGGTTCGAGCCTTGTATGACTGATTCGAGACTCGGTTTAAGAATACTGCACCATTGGACCGAGCCTCAGTCTAGAATTGGCCCGATGGTTACTTACCAAGGATTGATTACACGATATCATACCATTCGGCATAGGCTGAGCCGAGTCTTGGCCCAGTGGTAGCTATCCAAGGCTCGGCTTAAGAATACTACACCATTGGGCTAAACCTCGACCCAGCCTTGGCCCAATGGTCACCATCCAAGGCTCGGAAAATGACAAGCGGCCAAATGCTGTTGTTTTCTTTTTAAGTTTTGTTGTTTTAAATAAATACTAAAAATATTTCAGGTATTTTGGAATTATTACATCGATGGTAATAAATTAATATTAAGTTATCATTCAAAAGATCTTGAAGAAGGATATCCTGGTGATTTAATTGTTAATATAACATTCGAATTGACTGTTGATAATCGTTTCGATATTAATTTTCGTGCTACAACAACAAAACCAACTGTTATCAATTTAACAAATCATTCATATTTTAATTTAGCTGGCCATAATTGTGGTGCTGATGAATTATACAAACATATTGTTTGCATTAATGCTGATCGTATTACACAAGTCGATTCTGATTCTATTCCTACCGGTAAATGATAAAAAATTTAAACAATATGATGTAAAGAAGAAATGTTATATTGATTCTGTTATTATTTGTTTGATTTTTTTTAGGTAATTTGATACCAGTAAACGGGACAATTTTTGATTTACAAACTCCAAAAAAATTAAACGACTTAATTCATTGTGTACCAGAAAATGATGGATATGATCATAATTTTTGCATAAATAAAGGCTCAGATCAATGCTCCTCCATTTTTGTTGCTAGGTAATAAAAATAATACACTCCAACTCTAAATATTTCGAAGTCTTGTTATCTCCCACTTTTTTTAATAGTAAAATAAAGTTCAATTTATCCAAGTTTGATTATAACAAACACAATATATTATAAGTCACACTACTTTATGGTTGAGGTGCACAAAGAAAATATTGCCTTTTATAATGTCCGTAAATAAAAAAAATTCGTTCTACCTAAGCATTCTATTAAGTAGTAGCCTTACTTAGGAGGATCCATCTGATGCCAGTTACCCGAGTCGAAACTTTAGCCCTCTTCTGATCCTAAAATGGATATTTGCTCCTCTTTTCATCTTTTCATCTCAACCTAAACGTTATTTATGGTCCTCGTTTCACCCTAAATGAAAAATTCGTGAACCTGATCTCGTACTAAAAAGAATTCTATGCATGCTAGAAAGAAATTTCTAATGGTCCTGGGGTGAAAAATTTTGGTTTGTATTCACAGTAAAGTAAGGTTTGTACTCACAATGTCCGGGGTTCGAATCTGAGAAATGTGCGTGCATACTGAGACAAAAATGGGTTTTTTCCTTATTTTTGTTCTGTCTTGAGAAAGAGAGAAAGAGGTAAAATATATGAACGAATAAGAGAGAGATAAGAGTGTATGGGAGAAATAGAGAGGGAGATAGGTAAGAGTGTATGAGACAAAGAGAGAAGATGCAAGTGAATAAGACCAAGTAGATTTTATGACTCATAAAATCTATTTACATTTATTTTACAACTCCATAAATTATGAGGTTGTCAAATTGGTCCTCTTTTCGGCCAAAACATCGTTTTTCGTCCGATAAATGCCACACTTAGGCTCAAAGTAGGACCAAAAATCCATTGTTCAATGATCCTCCTTTCAACCTACTAAGTCTTGAAAAGTGGGGTTTGAGGGTTGTAACGAGGGCGCCAAAATTTCGACTCGGGTAATGGGAGGCATTTTGCCAAATATGTATTCGGATGAGGTTTAATTCCCAATCAACATAAGCTACACCTCTCACAGGCAGAAATGTCCAGTGATGTGAGACCCTATCGTACAGCTTAATCATAAAATAATTGAACTGATAAGTCAAAAATCACCATTACCGACATTTATGTTGTTATTTAAGTATGATATGAAATCGATATATTCTTTTTATACATATTTTTAGTTCAAATTATAAGGATAGAATATGTATATACGATAATATTTGTGCGTTATTGTTTATGTTAAATATAGATCCATACATCCTGATAGTGGACGGGTCTTAGAAATATACAGTAACCAACCGGGTGTTCAATTTTATACATCGAATTTCTTACCAGAAAGTCCTAAAATATACAAAGGACCACCAGATAAATTAATCACATTAAAAGGTAAAGATGGTACCAATTATTATAAACATGGTGCAATGTGTTTTGAGACACAAAATTGGCCGGACACTCCTAATCACGTACGTACATATTATTATTTCAAAGGATATAGCAGGATAAGCATATGAAATTTGCCCCAAAAGATTTTTGAAAATTTCAACTTTTCAATCCTATGGTTTATGACGTAATTAAAAAAATTGATTTTTTTTTTACTATGTTCACCAAATGGATCGATTTGAAAAATTTACCATAGTAAAGTAGAGTTTAATGTGAAACATTCGTGAGTAATGAAAGGCTTCTATTTAAAAATGGCGCTAAAAACTTTTTTTTTCAAAAAACGAATGGTTGAAAACTTGCAAAAATTACTTTAATGGATAATTTGTACCAAAAAAATTTTTGTTCAAAAATATTCAGTAGAATAATCACAAAAAAATAAATACTGGAAAACAGTTTTTTTTCAATGACGTCATAAAGCATAGGGTTGAAAAGCTAAAATTTAGGAAAAAAAATTTTTTTCAATTAGAAATTGTTTAGCCGCCATATGGATTTTCAAAAATTTGTGGGTGCAAATTTCATGCTTATCCAGCTATACTTGCTCGATTAATGTTTTACGTAAATATGCAATAATTTTTACCTAATTAATAGAATTTAAACGATAAACGACATGCATGATAGTGATGGCTAGTTACATAAGCACGGTTGTCAATGAATCGAAATAAATTAAATTAAAAATATTTACATACCTTATCTTTATTTGCAGGATAATTTCCCCAAGTCAATTTGGAATCCTGGTGAAACTTACAATCATTACGTTTCATATAGATTTTCCATCAAAACTGACGACTAGGCAAATGTTATGTCCAAGGTTTTCTTTTCACATAATTGTCACGTTTCTTTGTTTATTTTTAAATAATCATTATAAATAATTAATTTTCAATTAATCATTACAAAGTACATATTAATTGAAGCATACTAAAATAAATGTTTTATTCGCAAATTTCTTAGTTCAAGACTGAAAATAGTGCATATGACTTTTAAGTCAAATTATTTTCTTACATGATCCAGTGCAATTACTCTTACAATAACAATTGAATAATTTACAACTTTTAATAGATGAAGAGAGAGCAATTACACTATTTAGACAAACTAGATCACATAATAAAATACTGTGATTTGAAAATCATGTTTACTATTTCCACTCTTGAATTTTATGTACATCCTTTTAAAGATACTCTAAAAAACAATTAAAAATAATAAATCAATACATGTTGCAAGATCATTAAAATTAATATTACAATTAAATAAATTAACAATTAGCACAATTTGTTGCTGACATAAAATATATACAGTTTATTTTTTCATCCAGTAGCGTTCAACCTAATATATTAGATTTATTTTGTGCCACTTAAATCACATTACATTATATTTTGTTTTGTTACATTTTGTTATATGTGGGCTCCAAATTTCAATTTTCATGTGAGATAGCTTCAAGGATAAAAATTCTTTAATCAAATGATGCACAATTTAGAATTTCATTTGAAGTCTGAAAAACTATCAGTGCCAGACCATAGGTCATATTTTCAAAGTCCATTTCGATTTAATCAAAATTTTCCAAAATCTACCCTATATAACAGGAATCCGTAGAACAATAATAATATTTTCCAGAATTAGTTCAGGTGGAAAAATGCTTTATAAAATATTACATAAAATCTTATCGATTAGAACTTTTTATACTCTTAATGAGCTATCTTCTGGACCAGGGCCGGTGCTAGGGTGTTTGGCGCCTTTATTGCAAGAATTTAATGGTCTCTTCCATGAATGTCATTACACCAGGTGGTTGACGTCGGCCTGTAAGTTCTTATGGCAACTCTAATGTGGAAGTTGATCCGAAAACGCTCACTTCTGACAATATCACGATCGAAAGAGGTCCTCCCAACATTGATTTTGTTCGTTTTACTTAATCTTATTTTGTACTAAGTGAAAATGTTTTGAATTTTTTCTAGAATGTAATAGCGAAAAGCGATAAGATCGATGTTGGGAGGGTCTAAGAGTCATTCTTAGTCGTTTTGCGTAATTTTGACCAACTTTCAAATGGGTTACAGAATACTAATTTTGCTAAATTGATCTTCAAGATAATATAAGTTGGTAATTTTTTTTTTATTTTATTTATTATTCTTCTTAATCAATTTGAATTTTATATTTTTTATGTACACACATATATATATATATGTATGTACTTACAATTTGAAATTTATACTTTATATATATTTATATAAATAGTCAAGGGCGTCGCCAGCCGATGGCGCAGGGGGGGGGCAAGTTGACTTTACATACTACAATTCATACTTTTCTCATTCATAGAGAATGAGAAAAGTAGGTATGAATTGTAGGTATTCTGTGACAGTACAGAGTCCAATGTGTAAAGCTACACGAGCACGAGCTCTTGACTATGCAATAAAAAACTTGTAAATAACTTATAATAACACTTATTAGAAAAATAGAATAAAAAGGAGTTTGAATTTGAATAAGTGTACAGCGTACAGCGTATTTTTTTTAATTATCAGATTTTAATATTATAAATTATAATGGTCGTTGTTTGTTTATATTAGGTTAATTAAAATATAATTTTCGGGGATTCATTGTAAACTTCTCGACCACTTTATTATTAAAATCTTGTAAGTTTCCATGTATAAGTTTTCGGTGCACACTCATCATGGACAAACCATTGAGGCGATTTTCACTCATAGTGCTTCTTAGCCAGGCTTTTAGTCTCCTGAGGCTGCTAAACGATCGCTCTACCGTACACGTCGTGCATGGAAGAGCGATCAAAATTTTCAGCGCTTTTTCCGTGTCGGGAAAGAAGGTTTTTGCTTCTTTTAGGATATCAACAACGGTTTGATCTGTTGAGTTTGGTTTATTATGTCAGAATTGCTGCCAAAGCTCGACTTCAATTTTTATGTTTGGTAAATTATAAAACTGAGCGATAGTTTCACAAGTTTCTGTGAGATTTTCGACTGACATCGTTCGCATTTGTGCGGGGTGTAATTTAGATAAAGCAAATGATGGAGTATTTTCTTCAGCAAAGCGTGTTTCAAGCGATGTAATAACGGAGTCCAAGTATGGTATTATTAATGATCTTTTCCAGAATTCTGAAGGGCTTTCTGCTGGGTGATTGCTTCGATGACGTTGTTTCCCAACAATGCGCGGCATTGAAGTGATATCCTCCTCCAGGCCGACTTTCTCCGCAACAACAGTAGCATCCTTTATAATTTCATCTGTGACTCTTTCGGGATTATCACGGTGGCCCTTAAGCAGGTGCAAAATGCGTTTGACGTGTTGCGAGGCCTTAACCACATCCAAAGCTATGGATTGGAGTGCGTTGACAACAGGTTCTAACAAAGCAGAGTATTTAGCTATCAAAGTAATACAAAGTATAAACGAAATTTTGAAAGCAGCCGCATGGAGTTGAAAGGCATTTTTTCGAGTAGCACTGTTTCCCTCACGAGATAAGTTTTCTAAGGCTTCCAATATAACAGGAAAATTCTTCTTAAATACTCTGATAGTTTTATGTTTCTCACTCCATCTTGTTTCGCAGAGCCTGGCAATATTAGGTACCAATTTTCTTCTCAAAACAGATTCCCGAAAAAAATTAATAATATCTTTAGTGGTTCCCATGGTGTTTCGAATTTCAGGAAGAATATTGAGATCATTTATTACCAGATTCAGTTTATGGGACAACTCAAATACTTAGGACTTTGGTTGCATTATATTTGGCAACTTTTTTAAAATCTCTAGGGGGGGCAGCTGCCCCTCCCTGCCCCCCTTGGCGACGCCCTTGTAAATCCAATTCTTTCAACCTTGCCGCTACGTCATCAATCTGAAACGTATGAACTAAAGCTGTGTGAGGCGGGGTCCTATAGTTTTATGAATGACATATTAACACGTACTGCATCAGAATTTTAACGGCCAGTGGCGTGGCTAGAGTTACTGTTATGTCTCATAACTTATGAGACATTAATTTAAAATAATTATCAAATTGTACCTACTAGGTATATTCAATATTTTAGTAGAAAATTTAAGTTTCTTTTACTAAATTTTGTACCTTACTTGTCCTTCTATTAATAGTTTTATTAACTACTGTTATCACTATTACTATAATCTTTGTCACTGTCACTGTTTTCACCCAAAGAGATAACAATTGGTTCTGTCTCAATTTGTATTTCACGATCATACCAGGTAATGTAATCAAATTTTCAGTATGTCTTTTACAGTTTTCCCAAAGATCGCCTGTACATGTCGCTAATGCTTCTTTCCACATTTCTAACACCTTATCATCTTCATATCCATCGCGACCCGTATGATTATTGTAGTGTCTTTTTACCTTAGCCCAAATAAGTTCAATAGCATTGAACTGGCAATGAGAAGGCGGTAATCGAAGGACTTCATGACCGTGGAACCGTAGAAGTTCATCAACGACATACTTTTTTGGGGACCTATTTAATTTCGACAATTCTGCCTTTGTCAGATGTATATTATTTTTTGTTAACCATTCAATAATAGATGTTTTATTCCACGAGGAAGATGCTTGTTTTTCTAGAAGAACGCTATGGTACGGTGCATTGTCCATGATAATCAAGGAAGGTTCTTTCAAATTAGGTATGAGTTGATCCTCTAACCGTTTTATAAATATTGTGTGATTCATGTTTCCATGATAATCCCCTGTTTTTGAGTTGGAGCAGAATATTAGACTACTATTATCAATAAAGCCTTGCTTATTTCCCGAATGTTAAATTATAAATCGCTTGTCATCGCTACTATGAGTTCTGCGAACACTTTTTGCAGAATCGTCTTGCCTGGAATGTCTGCTACCTCCTTTAGAAAATATCCAAGTTTCATCTAAAAATACAACTTCTCGAGAAAAAGATGAGATTTGATTCTCGTGATATTTCCTTAGAAAGTAACCTCTAGCAGATGCTCGGGAGGTTTTTTCCATTAGCGCTCTTCTATTATTGTCTTTTTCAAACTTAAATCCAATACAATGCAATAGGCGATTTAAACTACTATTACTTATGCTAACAATTTCCTTTTTCCGTAATTCCTGATTAAGAGTATCAACTGTTACGTGTTTTTCTAAAAATTACGAAGGATGTATAGGTATTAACATTTTTAATATTTTTTTAACTTCCCGCTTAGAAAATTGAAAATTTTCAAAATTTTAGGAAGTTATTGGTTTTACCTTGATATTCGAAAATTAAGCTTTCAGCAGATCTCGACGTTTTAAGGTCCTAGGAAATTATTTTTACTATTTCTGCGAGGGTGTCTGTATGGCTGTGTTGGTGTGTGTGTGTGTGTGTGTGTGTGTGAGAGAGACACGCACACGCTAACACACACTGTATGTAAGCAACTCATAACTTTTGAACAGCTTCACGGATTGAAACGCTCTTTGCGACATTTGAAAGAGTTGCAGTTTATTCAGATTTCGTGTAAATTTGAACCGATTCGGCATGATAGATTTTGAGAAATTCCAAAAAAGCGATTTTTTTTGTTAAAATCATGTTTTTTCAAAATAACTATTGAGCTGCTGCATCGATCAATTCGATAACCTAATCAACTCTTAACTTTAAATAATGACGTCGAATGCCGTTTGAATGATCAAAATCGATTGATTCGTTAACGAGATATCGTTGTTAATATACAGGGTGTTTGCTCTCAGTATGGAGAGTTCTAAGAAACTCCTATTATTAACACGCAGAACGACTAAAAATGACTCAGAGACCTTCCCAACATTGATTTTTTTCGTTTCTTTCCATTTTATTCTGTAACAGGTGTGAATATTTCGTATTTTCTCTGGAATACAATGGAGAAAAACGAAAAAAATCAATGTTGGGAAGGTCTCCGAGTCAGTCTTAGTCGTTTTGTGTGTTTAGTTCGTTTTTGAAAATTGCGACTGTGTCCAAAGCGATCGGTTTTTGACCAACTTTGAAATGAGCTACGAGGTTCTAATTTTGCTAATATGTTTCCTAGGAACTCTTCTACAAATCCTCAAAATGTTTTTCGAATCACTCGTCGACTAATGGGAGTTTCTTATTGTTAGAACTCTCTATACTGAGAGCAAACACCCTGTATGTATTTCGAAAAATGTTTTCTTAACATAACCTCAAAATTCCTAAACCAATCAAATATGTATGTACTCCTCACAAGAATTTCGAAGCTTGAAAAACTTAGCGGGAAGTTTCAGGAAAGGCTTGCAGGGTCAGCCGCATTCTAGTTTTAGCGAATTTTTTTTTAAAAAAAATTAGCTAATGACGAGATCCTCACTTTTGAATTTCCGAAAAAATTTTGCACAGAAGTTCGTTTTGGGACCTCAGGAACCCATATCCACGGTTCGTTAAAATTTTTATATATATATATATATATATATACTGCCGTAAAAATACACCAATATTCATGAAACTTGGTACAAAAATCGGTCTTTGGGATAGCTTGGATAAGTTCGTTGGCCAGACTGGTAGGGCCAACACTTTTGGAATAAGAGCTGAAGAAATGTTAAAAAAAATCATTTTCAATATTACATTTGCTTAGATTTTGATGAAAATTAAAATAACAGTAGACCCGACCATTCTCTATGACCCAGAAAAAAATCATCAAAATCGGTTCATTGGATCGCAAGAAAAATGCAAAAATCTCTTTTTTGAGTATAAGCAGTAAAATCGATTATCTTAGCTGGCTATGTGTTCTGACAATTGATATTAGAAAAAAAATTGAATATCGCGGGGTGGTAACTAATTTTGACAGTTAATATTAGACGCAAGGCCTGCTAGAGAATTTCGCTTGAAAAAATCAAGCAGGCCTTGATTGGACGTATTAGACAAACAGTAAACTTCAAACGAATGTATTAGTGTTTCTTATTGTTTGTGGATTAAAAGTATTTTTCAATAAAAATCAGAAATATTAAAATAACATCGGGAAATGAATTTATTAGTTGATTCAATGTTAATAAAATATATTAATTGTCAGTATCATAGGAATGTTTTGCAATTAATATTTCAGTATGTAGATACATAAAAAAATTCGCTATATAAGGTACTTGCTGCCTTTGGAGATTTTTTTTTATTAAAGGATATTAATTAATTTTTTTTTACTGAAATATACTAACTTTCTTTATACATGTCATACACAGAATTTCGAACTTTTATTTTAATTGCTTCGTCTACGTGTTCGGTTTTTTTACGTTTCTTTTCTCTATTTTCGCTTGGGCTTACTAAAACGGTAATATGCTCATGTTTCCTTTTTATCCCTCGAACAGTTCTTTCGCTTATTTTAAGAGTATTAGCTACCCTCTAAAAAGATCCAAGAATAAAAATTTGTACGTTAATATCATCGAATTTCACCACGTACTTCTTGTACAGCATTGCTTTTCGTTCCGGTTTTCTTTCCGGTTCAGTTAAAGGAATATTATCGGTTCAGTTCCGGTTTTCGTTATTGCAAAAATTGCATTTACTTTTAGTTTTCGGTTTAGTTAAAAATAATTATTTTTTAAAATTTCATATTTTACTATGAAAGCTATCTACAGAGTAAATACTTCAAATACAGAAAAACCCTCGAACAAATAATTTTTATTATGTTATTTTCAATTAGCAGACCAATTTTCATAGCGATATGTACAATGGGGGTAGAAAATTGCAAAAGAACATAAAAATGGCATATAATCATTTATAACTACAACCCCCAAAAAGAGATAAAAACTGAGTATACACCTTTTAATAGCCCTGGCAAATCTATATCATGTAGTTTTAAAATAAGTTAAAAATATTGAACTATCCCAAGGATATTTGAAAGAAACTGATTTTTCAGCGATAACTTCAACCCCCAATATCTTCATTAAACTTGAATATAGGAACGAAGGAAATAGTACGCATCCCTTAGGATAGAATGACCTACCTGTATACCAAACATTATTGAAATTGAGAGTTCACTTGTAAGATCGTGTTATGTAAGAGGAGGTGAAGAGAAAAAAATAAGATATCGTGTTAAGTGGTATGCTTGAACTGAAAAAAGCCGGTTTCTATTTTAGATTCAGCTCCGGATTTTGTTCCGGTTAAAATTTCGTGTTTTATTCGGTTTTCCGTTCAATTCTGTTTCGATCCCTTGAATTTTTCTTTATTAGTGAAAATGAAAAAAAATACTTTTTTTGTCAGAAGCACCCTTAGAAATGGTGCCCTTTGATTCTTTATTAATGAAAATTTTAGTCAAAAGCAGCCTTAGAAATGGCGCCGCTTCATAGCAAGCGCCCTTATGCCTAGCATTACTAGCTTGGAGCGTTGCGCCGGCCCTGCCCTGGACTCATCTTGTAAACAATTGGTGGCTGCCCAACAAAGGCATTTAGTGTTTTACAATAGGGCTCTTCAACAGCAAGAATAAATCGCTCATTTAATTTTTGTTTCGATTTTTTTTGTAACACAGTATAATTTATATAAACATTTGATTTAAATAATTGAATTGTGCATGGACTTCTTCTGCACTTATTTTCATACGAAGTTCACAATTTACTTCGACTGATAACGGTACTCGATTATTGTTCCAAACAATAATAACGATGACTTATAAGCTTTATGATCAAAAGTTAATGATTCAGAGAATGCTTAACATTATTGATTATTTTATACGATCGTACATTCACATCTAACAATAAGAAATGATACACAAGACAAAATTTATAGATTTCCTGATTCTTTAAATATCTTATAGATGCTTAAAACGCAAAAATGCTCGTTTCTGACGATGTAGCGATTTTCAAAAACCAACTAAACACACAAAACGACTTAAAATGACTCTAGGATCCTCCCAAAATTGTTTTTCTCAATTTTATTCTTGAACAGGTGGAAATATTTCGTATTTACTCTGGAATACAATGGAGCAAAACGAAAAAATCCAATAAGTGTCCGAGTCATTCTTAGTAGCTTTACGTGTTTCGAAAATTGCGAGATTGTCTAAAACGATCGTTTTTTGACTAACTTTGAAATGAGCTACGAGGTTCTAATTTTGGTAAATTGTGCTCTAGGGACTCTCATACAAATGCTTAAAATATTTTTTGAATCGCTTGTCTAATAATAGGAGTTTTACAGAATCAACCACACTTAGAGCAAACACCCTGTATATGTATAAATATTTCGCCCCAAATTTTGTGACATTTATAAAAGATAATTTGTACATGCTTTATCAATTTAATAATAAGAATTTTAATATGAAGAAATGTCATTGAAAACGATTTGAACATTTTAGAATCACTGATTTTGGTTGAAAATTTAGTGTAAAAACATGGTTTGTAAATAAGAAAACGAGAGAAAAAAACAACGCCAATCAGCTATAGTTCTAGTATGGATGTGCATCAGTTCGCAGACTCCGTTTCTGCTACCCGGCCAGCGTCACAATACGGCAGTATCTATCGACTGGTGCGTTAGTGGTTGTCGATTACAATAAAATCTACCCCTTGTGAAATATGTCCATTTTAAAAGACTATAGTTTATAATTAACTAACTGATTGTTTGGTGCAAATCAGTTATTTATTGAGAGAGAATTAAGAGTGTAATTCAGAGTCGTTTGGTAAGTCAAAAATTGCATGAGCATCATCTTTAATTTTTTTTTATAATTTTTATACATAATCATTATAGACGATACCTATTTCTTAATTCAATGCATTTATTAGTGATTTATCCTATTTTGTTTGAAATTTCAAACATTTACTGATTAAGCTGCTAATTTGGGGATAGAGCTCCACTGAACTATATCTTCGTCTTTAATTAATTCGACTTAGAATTCAATCAAGGGCTAAAATAGCTTTTCTACTAATCTTACTTTTGCTGTTAATTGATAAAAAAATGTTTCTAAGAATGAATTTATACAGTAATTTACTTTATAATTGAAGATGTACATAGGGAATACTTAAACTATGAGGATGATCAATAGTTGAATGGTAGCCAGGTGAATTTGAAGCAATCCAAAATAATTATCCCCATAAATAAATTTTTAAATGTAAAGTGTGACATTAATTATTGAAAACTCTATTTTTTATGAGCACATATAGCTTGCAACCATATTTTGATGTGACATTTCTCATGAAAACTTTATAACTCCATTAGTTTCATTTAAATAATATTTTAATTATAAAACTTGTACTCATGCACATCTAAGCTCAATTCCCTGATTATAATTTTAGAATTATAATTGATATATGTAAAATATTTTACAGAAACTAAACTATCTTCTTCATTAATTTACTTGTGAGTGGTAAATTGATCAATAATGGACTGATTATTTTCATTTCATTATACTTTTCGGAAGATATGCATGCTCTATTTATAAAGTTGAAACTCCCGTTTTTAATAGTTTTTGGCATATAGACAGTTTATTTTATTCTAAGGAATGTGTGTTTTGTCATACATGCCTATACTTGAGCTTAAAGGAGAAAATTGGGTTTGAAATTGACGCTGCAAAATTTGTGTTTTATTTAAAAGAAAACACAGCTCAACATTTTTGGGTGCTTCAAAAATTGAAGCACCCAAAAAATGTAAGCGCGTTTTCATCTCTTGTCTGATGTTGAAGCAACAGATTATTGTATGTCTTTTTAATGCCTTTTTGTGATTTTCTATCCCATAGTAAGAGACCTAAAATCTATAAAATTAACCAGGGCATCGAACCAGAACTGAACCGAAAACCGCAATTAACCAAAATTTTGACCGGAGTGAAATCCGGGGCTGAACAGAAAACTAAAATCGTTTTTTTCGGTTGAAGCATACCACTTGACACGATATTTTTCTTGTCTTTTTATTTTCTTTCTTTTTCTGCCAAGAAACGAAGTCAGCAACACTTAAGGAAATTCCGGACTTATTAGTCGATTTGGGCTGCGAAAATTGTCAATCTTCAAACATCGATATCTCGTTTTTTAGGATATTGTAAAAAGTAAACGTGCGTTGGATAGAGCATTTCAAGCTGCGTGTTTTGAAGTTTTCTATTTTTGGAAAATTTGAGAAAATTCTGAAAAACAGAGAAAAGTCTTGGACCCTGTTTATTTCGTACATTTTTTTTCATAACTGGTTAAAATTGAGGCAATATTACTGATTTTCAATAATTATCAAGCAGATTTATATAGCAAATTGATAGAGCTTCCCAAATCTTCAAGAATTTTTCCCATAGATTTATTGCTTTTCCGATAACGAAAAAAAATTTCAAAAACTTCCAATATTGATGCCTTGCATAATTTTGAAGACAGAAAATCATAGTCTCGCTTTTAGAAAGCTGATGTGAAAGAAATGGTCATGAAGCTCGCTTAAAATTCAATTTTGATAATTAAGTGAGTGAAAATTTGGACCCCATTTTTCACTTTTAATTTGAAGCTTCAAAATAAATAATTTACCTCTTGATTTAGGAAAATGTAGCAAATTTTATTTACTTCACGATCATATGATTATAATGAAAAATATTTTTATAATCTGTCTCGAAATTCGTTTTAAAATAGACCGTGTTTGTGTTATTGCTCTTGTTATTGTGATTTAATTCGCAATGTACCAGATCTAAAGTTACAAATAATAATGATAATAATATATATATATATATATATATATATATATATATATATATATATATATATATATATATATATATATATATATATATATATATATATATTAGTATTATTATTTTACTTTATAACAGTGCCGCGTTTAGATAATTCCGCGCCCTA
>JBCDWK010000011.1:0-12051 GCA_039776855.1 Mylabris sibirica | reverse complement strand
GTCGAAGAGTCAGATCGAAGAGCTTGAAGCACTCGATGAAGTTCACGCAGCCCAGCGCAAAGCAGCCGCCGAAACTGAAAAAGCTACGGCTGGCTTTAGTAGTGCCAACATACAAACGGACACGCCGCAACCAGAGCCGGAGCCATCAGCGCCAGCAGCGCGGGGCGGTAGCTTTAGCGAAAGGTTGAAGATGAAAAAAGCCGAGTTCGCGCAGAAAGGCGAGGCAGAAGAAGAGAAACACAGAGAGGAACAGCAGCACAGGCGCAGACGATTACCGCCATTCTAACAGCCCCATGCGGGGCTATTAGAAGAACGGCCTACATGACAAATCTATACCTGGCTCAAGCGTGTAAATCGAGGTTATGAAAATAGGGCGCTTAACCTTTAATGCTGGATTTCTAAACACTTTGTCAGTTCTAACGTCTTTGAACGCTGTGCCAAGATTGTTAGGGATAGTCCTGAAGATGATCGGGATTCTGAAGATTTCGCCGCTCTGAGTGTCTAAATATTGCTCGTCTGAAAGCTTTAAAACATACCCCGTCTTTTCCATCGCCTTCACTAATCGGCGCATTCTTTCAACTTGTCTAAACTTAGCGTCAAAAGTGTTATAGCTATCTTCGCTATATTCTAAATGAAACTCGACAACATCATTAAACATTCTTAAATAGTTTCTGAACATGTTGTAAGTTTTAGCCAACAGCGCGTTATTAATCGCCTCATCGCGGTTATTTCCATGCTCTGCGGTATAGTCTTTTTTATCTGCGTCATAAGCATAAAGATCGCATCCGTATTTATTACCAGCCTTTTCTTTTATTTTCTCAATCTTTTCTAACTCAGTGAAATAATCAAAATCTGGTTTATCTAAATCACTTAGAGATTTGCGGAAACAGCCAACGGGGGTAATCAGCCTTAAGCCTTGGATCTGCTTATCGTATTCAAAAAACCATGAGTTTTTAGCACCATCGTCGAAATCAAAAATCTCTTTTTTGGCTTTGGCTGGGTTCTTTTTGCTCTCTTCTGCCGCGCTCCCCTTCACCGCATACTTGAGGATGTAGCCGAAGATTTTGCCGCCGTTCTCGATAGCGTTCGCCAGAGTGATCGGGGTTTTTCTGTCCTCGCCTTTGGCTCTCTGTATGTCCACAATCGGATAGCCATCGGGGTAATCAGTCGCGTCATAGCGCAAGATTTCAGGCTCATACCCAGCTATCCACATCTCGCCCTCATAGCGCTCTACGCAGGCTTTAGCGCGTTCTTTCTCGTTATGTAGCGCTACATGCTTAGCCAGATAATGTCCCCAATCAAGACCCCACGTTTCGCGGTCAAGGAAGAGCGATCCCGCTTTCCCCTTACCTTCAAAGTAAGCATTAGGAACCATCAGGAGGAAGTGGAAGTGCGGATGGCATTCATCATCAGACGAAAACCCACGCGTGATCTCCGTTGTCCTGATGCCGCCCACAATAAACTTTTTGTAGCGTTCAAGCCTGAACATGTCATGAGCTGCCGCGTTCATGACCTTTACCCATGCTTTAAGATTTTTTAGCTTTGGATTTTTTATGGTGAACGTTGCGAATATAAAAGAGTAATCACCGCCGAGCGTTGACTCTAAATCTTTTAAAACGTCAGTTATTCGCATCTGCCAGACATAAGAGCGCGTAGCCTGGCAGTCTACGCATTGCCTGTCGCGGCATTTGTGAGAATATAAAGTATGAGCAACATTATTTGCTGTCAGAATATGTTTTTTAGCGCCACAGAACATCAAGCGCTGCGATCTTTTCAGCGCTTTCTTATCGTCGTTGAGCTTTCCCAGGCGAAAAAATCCTTTCGCTATTTGAGCGCTGAAAAACTTACGTTGAGAAATACGAAAACCGTTATCTGTATCTGCAGATAAGTTTTTAAGTGGTTTTACTGCTGTTATTTTCGTCAAATCCGGTTTGACAGAACGTCTTTTATTTATAATACTGTCCATGAAAGAAATACTCCCGTTGTAGTGTTTGATACCTTCGCAAGTTCAAATCTACAGCGGGATTTTTTTTTGTCAAATCTCAGGGACTTACGGCAACAGCCCCGATCACATCTCTCCCACCACAAAAGTGCAGCCCCATCCCAAAAAGCGACCGCTTTAGCCGCCGTTTCGCTAACGTCATCCCAAAAAACAGGGGTAAAAAGACCGTTTTTTGTGCCCTCATCCCATCTATACCGTTCGTCTAGATAGTTTTGTGCAACCTCATCCCAAAAATGGGGCGGTTTTGTTGCTGTTTTAAAGCTGCCGTCCCAAAAAGCGGGGAAAACCGGGTGCAATATGGGAAATCGTTCAAAAAATAAGCATTTCTGCCATTTGTTTCTTAATTAACAAGGGGAGCAGGTCAAAACCCAAAAAGCGGGGCGGGAAATGCCCCCATGAGGCGAGGTAGCTGGCTGTGCTGTCCGGTGAAATGTCTGCAGAACAACCCCAGCGGATAGGCAGCACAGGCAGCTGCAGGCGAGGTTAACGCAGTGGCGGCGATCTCGCATCTCCGACGATCAGCTTTCGAGCCGCTGCAGCTGCAGTGCCTGCGATGAAAAGAAAAACCCGGCTTAGCAGGGTGGGGGGATGGTTCAGGATTTCATGAAACAACGAAAGGCCCGGCGGCCTTCCTTTGGTGCTTCTCTGTGGGCTTCTGTGTGCCGCCTTCCATGCCCTACGGGCATCATTTAGACTTGGGCTGTCTGCGAGCCATGTGCTCTTTTAAACGCTCTTCTCCTGCTTTCTCAAACGCTTCATTGTCGAACTCTGACAGCTTGGCGCGTTCTTCGTCTGCTTTGCGCTTCATTGCTGCCATGATGTCGATCGCGTCGTTTTCTTTCTTCGCAGCTTTAGCAGCAAGATAGAGCATATAAAGCTGTAATCTAACTTTAAAGCCGCCTTTTTTTAGTTCTTCAACATCAAACGGTATCTTGTATTTATTTAGTAAAGCCATCAGTTTTTTAATATCCATACGTCTCACCTTTTCTTTTATTTTATCTTCTAACACCTGCTCTCTTGTTTTGACAGGAATCACGCCTCTGTTTTTCAATCTCATTATTTTTAAACGCATGTTTGTTTGAAAAATAAAAAGCTTGTCATTTTTCACAAATATAAAAAAAAAGAAAAGAATCATAAAAAAAGAAAGCACTAATAAACTAATCAAATCATCATTCATCTTCACTCCTCAACGCTTTCATTTGAGCGTCATGATCAGCTTGCTGTTGTTGTTTTATGCGCTGATTCATCTTGTCTTTGGCGTTATTCATTTCTTTTAATGACGCGTTGGCCGCATCATTTGAGCCAATCAATAAACTCGTAAACCAAAGAATGAAATATATAAAAATACCGCCCGAGCAAAGAGACATAAACATACCCATCGCAGCTATTATTGCGCCCGATCCATCATCCGCTGGCATTATAACCCCCTCACATATTTATCTTTTAACTCTAACCTTTCTTGAAAATATCTATCAACAAAGTTCCAAACTAACTTCGCATCATCATCAGCTTCGCCAACGCTTAATACTCCATCATAAAAACTAACGAAATCGAGAGACATAATCCTCAAGCTAGGTCTATGCTTAAAATGAAAAGCAGCAACATCAGCAGTGTCTTTAAACTTCGTGTATCTAAAAGCGTCATCTATTCTGTCTATATAAATCGCTGTTAACTGCTTATGCCTTATAGCTGCTTCATTTTCTTTTTTACGTTGTTCATCAATCTTCGCTTGTCTTTCTTCAGCTGTCATTTTCCAGTGAGTTGGCGTCATCTTCCAGTGAGTCGGCGCAAGCAACTTTGCCCAATCCGGTTTTGGTTTTTGTGTCATTTTTTACCCCTCCCCTGCCTCTCGTTCGTTCTCTTATCCCCTTCAGCCCTCAGAAAATCAGCCTGCGCTGTTATCCTTTTCATGATCATGTCGTTAGTCAGTGCACCAATGAGCAAAGACACGTCTAAAGCCAGCGCTGGATACTGCTCAGCGTTGATTTTGTCTATCATGTCTATCACGCCACCCAGCTCGATCTTACGCTTCGCTTCGAGCTTTCTAGCTGCTGTTCTCTCTTCGCTTTTCATCCTCTTTATCTGCTCCTTTTTCTGCTCTATCTCTTTCTCTAACTTGGCTACTTTTTCAACAATAGGCACAAACATATCACTCCCCTCCCCTGACCAAATCGACCAACGCGCTAACCGCTAAAAACGTTCCACACCCAGCATAAGCCAGGGCGATAAACGGCAGAGCCACAACGAAACCGGCAAACATCACCAAGCAAAATCCCACGTTGCCGATTACGTCTTTCACATATTGATAACGCATAGCTTTTTTAAACTCTTTAAACTCTTCAGTCTCTTCTCCTTTTGAATCCAAGCCCGTAGAGTTAGAACATAAACATTCATCATCAAAAGGTTGGAAATCGTCGTTCGCATTATTTATCATTCAACATCTCCGCAATATCAATAACCCTTGAATCAACAGAAATATTCATTTCAGAACTTTCAATATCAAAAGTTATATTCACATTAAAACCTAAAGCAAAGTTTCCTTGTTTCATCTCTTTTTGAACCAATAGGGCAATCACTTTTTCCGCCGTTTTGTTTATTTCGCTATCAATCCTTTTAATATCTTTATTGCTCATATTACACCCCTTTATTTTATTTAGATTTCTGTTATATATTTTAAGTAATATATTTTTTTATTTAAGTAAAGCGCGATCACTATTTATTGTTTTTTACAGTGCGACTTTTTAGATAAAAGGTTTACGTGTAGCGGCTATTTTAGTTTTGCTAAAAACTACAATAGCGCACTTATACAAACCCTATCGGGTTTGTGTGCGCCCTACGGGTTTTACAGAGTTCAAAATAAAATATTTAAAATATCGCTTCGCTCATTTTCAATATTCTATTTCTCACAAAGTGGCTTTAGGTTTTCTTATTTTTTAATGTTTCGTTTTTCAAAAAGGAGTTTTTTAATATGGCAATATTTCACATGAGTGCTCAGATGTTAACGCGCTCAAAAGGGCACACAGCAACAAAGGCAGCGGCTTACAGACACGCAGCAAAAATCACGGATGAAAAGACAGGCGAGATTCACGACTTCACACGGAAAAAGGGCGTTTACGCTTCCATGACACTGACCCCTGAGAACACGCCCGATCATCTCAAAGAGTCGCCAGAAGCGCTCTGGAACGCGGTAGAGAAATCAGAAAATCGGTCAAACTCTCAAGTCGCACGCGAGTTCAATATAGCCTTGCCTCATGAGCTGAGTGATGATCAAAAAGTCGCGCTGGCAGAAGAGTTTTGTCGTGAGCATCTCGTAAAGCACGGCATGATTGCCGACGTTGCTTTTCATGACTTCGACAGCGAAAACCCTCACTTTCATGTAATGGCCACAACGCGAAAAGTTGATCCCAACTCGCCTACTGGATTCAGTAAGAACAAGCCTCGCGAGTGGAACGACAAAGCTTTTTTAGAAGGGTTAAGAGAGGATTGGGCGAACACAGCAAACGACCATCTCAAAAAGGCCGGCATCGATGCGAGGATCGATCATCGTTCTCTTGCTGACCAACGCGCAGAGCTGGAAGCCATCGAAAATCCCACCGTTGAACAAAAGGCTCAGGCTATAGCTCTCGACCGCGACCCGACAATCCATAGAGGCCGATCCGGGAACCCAGAGCGTGAAGAACGCTTTTACACACTACACCAGGCAAAGCTGACGAAAGAGGAAGAAGCGAGGCTCTTCGGTCTGAATGAGAACACGCCAGCGGCTCCAGCGGCTGAACGTCCAAAACCATCGCCTGAAAAGACTACTCATACCGCCGAGAACGCGCCAGAAAGCGCTAAAACGGGCGGAGGGGCGCATATCTTAAAAGCAACACTCAACGAGCTAAGTGAAACAAATACGCAGCTATTTAACATGGTCGTTGATGATAGCTATCAAAGCACACCAGAATCGAAAGCGAGGCTCGAAGCAGTTAAAGAGCAGATAGGTTTGGATGATGGCACTAAGAAGCATGATGATAAAAATGACCAAACGCCAGCTGCAGGCCGCAGCAAAAAAGCGCCTGCCGCTAAGCCTGCTAGCACTACAGCCAGCACGATAGGCGACGATTTCCGCGACATCAAAGGCATGTCGAAGAGTCAGATCGAAGAGCTTGAAGCACTCGATGAAGTTCACGCAGCCCAGCGCAAAGCAGCCGCCGAAACTGAAAAAGCTACGGCTGGCTTTAGTAGTGCCAACATACAAACGGACACGCCGCAACCAGAGCCGGAGCCATCAGCGCCAGCAGCGCGGGGCGGTAGCTTTAGCGAAAGGTTGAAGATGAAAAAAGCCGAGTTCGCGCAGAAAGGCGAGGCAGAAGAAGAGAAACACAGAGAGGAACAGCAGCACAGGCGCAGACGATTACCGCCATTCTAACAGCCCCATGCGGGGCTATTAGAAGAACGGCCTACATGACAAATCTATACCTGGCTCAAGCGTGTAAATCGAGGTTATGAAAATAGGGCGCTTAACCTTTAATGCTGGATTTCTAAACACTTTGTCAGTTCTAACGTCTTTGAACGCTGTGCCAAGATTGTTAGGGATAGTCCTGAAGATGATCGGGATTCTGAAGATTTCGCCGCTCTGAGTGTCTAAATATTGCTCGTCTGAAAGCTTTAAAACATACCCCGTCTTTTCCATCGCCTTCACTAATCGGCGCATTCTTTCAACTTGTCTAAACTTAGCGTCAAAAGTGTTATAGCTATCTTCGCTATATTCTAAATGAAACTCGACAACATCATTAAACATTCTTAAATAGTTTCTGAACATGTTGTAAGTTTTAGCCAACAGCGCGTTATTAATCGCCTCATCGCGGTTATTTCCATGCTCTGCGGTATAGTCTTTTTTATCTGCGTCATAAGCATAAAGATCGCATCCGTATTTATTACCAGCCTTTTCTTTTATTTTCTCAATCTTTTCTAACTCAGTGAAATAATCAAAATCTGGTTTATCTAAATCACTTAGAGATTTGCGGAAACAGCCAACGGGGGTAATCAGCCTTAAGCCTTGGATCTGCTTATCGTATTCAAAAAACCATGAGTTTTTAGCACCATCGTCGAAATCAAAAATCTCTTTTTTGGCTTTGGCTGGGTTCTTTTTGCTCTCTTCTGCCGCGCTCCCCTTCACCGCATACTTGAGGATGTAGCCGAAGATTTTGCCGCCGTTCTCGATAGCGTTCGCCAGAGTGATCGGGGTTTTTCTGTCCTCGCCTTTGGCTCTCTGTATGTCCACAATCGGATAGCCATCGGGGTAATCAGTCGCGTCATAGCGCAAGATTTCAGGCTCATACCCAGCTATCCACATCTCGCCCTCATAGCGCTCTACGCAGGCTTTAGCGCGTTCTTTCTCGTTATGTAGCGCTACATGCTTAGCCAGATAATGTCCCCAATCAAGACCCCACGTTTCGCGGTCAAGGAAGAGCGATCCCGCTTTCCCCTTACCTTCAAAGTAAGCATTAGGAACCATCAGGAGGAAGTGGAAGTGCGGATGGCATTCATCATCAGACGAAAACCCACGCGTGATCTCCGTTGTCCTGATGCCGCCCACAATAAACTTTTTGTAGCGTTCAAGCCTGAACATGTCATGAGCTGCCGCGTTCATGACCTTTACCCATGCTTTAAGATTTTTTAGCTTTGGATTTTTTATGGTGAACGTTGCGAATATAAAAGAGTAATCACCGCCGAGCGTTGACTCTAAATCTTTTAAAACGTCAGTTATTCGCATCTGCCAGACATAAGAGCGCGTAGCCTGGCAGTCTACGCATTGCCTGTCGCGGCATTTGTGAGAATATAAAGTATGAGCAACATTATTTGCTGTCAGAATATGTTTTTTAGCGCCACAGAACATCAAGCGCTGCGATCTTTTCAGCGCTTTCTTATCGTCGTTGAGCTTTCCCAGGCGAAAAAATCCTTTCGCTATTTGAGCGCTGAAAAACTTACGTTGAGAAATACGAAAACCGTTATCTGTATCTGCAGATAAGTTTTTAAGTGGTTTTACTGCTGTTATTTTCGTCAAATCCGGTTTGACAGAACGTCTTTTATTTATAATACTGTCCATGAAAGAAATACTCCCGTTGTAGTGTTTGATACCTTCGCAAGTTCAAATCTACAGCGGGATTTTTTTTTGTCAAATCTCAGGGACTTACGGCAACAGCCCCGATCACATCTCTCCCACCACAAAAGTGCAGCCCCATCCCAAAAAGCGACCGCTTTAGCCGCCGTTTCGCTAACGTCATCCCAAAAAACAGGGGTAAAAAGACCGTTTTTTGTGCCCTCATCCCATCTATACCGTTCGTCTAGATAGTTTTGTGCAACCTCATCCCAAAAATGGGGCGGTTTTGTTGCTGTTTTAAAGCTGCCGTCCCAAAAAGCGGGGAAAACCGGGTGCAATATGGGAAATCGTTCAAAAAATAAGCATTTCTGCCATTTGTTTCTTAATTAACAAGGGGAGCAGGTCAAAACCCAAAAAGCGGGGCGGGAAATGCCCCCATGAGGCGAGGTAGCTGGCTGTGCTGTCCGGTGAAATGTCTGCAGAACAACCCCAGCGGATAGGCAGCACAGGCAGCTGCAGGCGAGGTTAACGCAGTGGCGGCGATCTCGCATCTCCGACGATCAGCTTTCGAGCCGCTGCAGCTGCAGTGCCTGCGATGAAAAGAAAAACCCGGCTTAGCAGGGTGGGGGGATGGTTCAGGATTTCATGAAACAACGAAAGGCCCGGCGGCCTTCCTTTGGTGCTTCTCTGTGGGCTTCTGTGTGCCGCCTTCCATGCCCTACGGGCATCATTTAGACTTGGGCTGTCTGCGAGCCATGTGCTCTTTTAAACGCTCTTCTCCTGCTTTCTCAAACGCTTCATTGTCGAACTCTGACAGCTTGGCGCGTTCTTCGTCTGCTTTGCGCTTCATTGCTGCCATGATGTCGATCGCGTCGTTTTCTTTCTTCGCAGCTTTAGCAGCAAGATAGAGCATATAAAGCTGTAATCTAACTTTAAAGCCGCCTTTTTTTAGTTCTTCAACATCAAACGGTATCTTGTATTTATTTAGTAAAGCCATCAGTTTTTTAATATCCATACGTCTCACCTTTTCTTTTATTTTATCTTCTAACACCTGCTCTCTTGTTTTGACAGGAATCACGCCTCTGTTTTTCAATCTCATTATTTTTAAACGCATGTTTGTTTGAAAAATAAAAAGCTTGTCATTTTTCACAAATATAAAAAAAAAGAAAAGAATCATAAAAAAAGAAAGCACTAATAAACTAATCAAATCATCATTCATCTTCACTCCTCAACGCTTTCATTTGAGCGTCATGATCAGCTTGCTGTTGTTGTTTTATGCGCTGATTCATCTTGTCTTTGGCGTTATTCATTTCTTTTAATGACGCGTTGGCCGCATCATTTGAGCCAATCAATAAACTCGTAAACCAAAGAATGAAATATATAAAAATACCGCCCGAGCAAAGAGACATAAACATACCCATCGCAGCTATTATTGCGCCCGATCCATCATCCGCTGGCATTATAACCCCCTCACATATTTATCTTTTAACTCTAACCTTTCTTGAAAATATCTATCAACAAAGTTCCAAACTAACTTCGCATCATCATCAGCTTCGCCAACGCTTAATACTCCATCATAAAAACTAACGAAATCGAGAGACATAATCCTCAAGCTAGGTCTATGCTTAAAATGAAAAGCAGCAACATCAGCAGTGTCTTTAAACTTCGTGTATCTAAAAGCGTCATCTATTCTGTCTATATAAATCGCTGTTAACTGCTTATGCCTTATAGCTGCTTCATTTTCTTTTTTACGTTGTTCATCAATCTTCGCTTGTCTTTCTTCAGCTGTCATTTTCCAGTGAGTTGGCGTCATCTTCCAGTGAGTCGGCGCAAGCAACTTTGCCCAATCCGGTTTTGGTTTTTGTGTCATTTTTTACCCCTCCCCTGCCTCTCGTTCGTTCTCTTATCCCCTTCAGCCCTCAGAAAATCAGCCTGCGCTGTTATCCTTTTCATGATCATGTCGTTAGTCAGTGCACCAATGAGCAAAGACACGTCTAAAGCCAGCGCTGGATACTGCTCAGCGTTGATTTTGTCTATCATGTCTATCACGCCACCCAGCTCGATCTTACGCTTCGCTTCGAGCTTTCTAGCTGCTGTTCTCTCTTCGCTTTTCATCCTCTTTATCTGCTCCTTTTTCTGCTCTATCTCTTTCTCTAACTTGGCTACTTTTTCAACAATAGGCACAAACATATCACTCCCCTCCCCTGACCAAATCGACCAACGCGCTAACCGCTAAAAACGTTCCACACCCAGCATAAGCCAGGGCGATAAACGGCAGAGCCACAACGAAACCGGCAAACATCACCAAGCAAAATCCCACGTTGCCGATTACGTCTTTCACATATTGATAACGCATAGCTTTTTTAAACTCTTTAAACTCTTCAGTCTCTTCTCCTTTTGAATCCAAGCCCGTAGAGTTAGAACATAAACATTCATCATCAAAAGGTTGGAAATCGTCGTTCGCATTATTTATCATTCAACATCTCCGCAATATCAATAACCCTTGAATCAACAGAAATATTCATTTCAGAACTTTCAATATCAAAAGTTATATTCACATTAAAACCTAAAGCAAAGTTTCCTTGTTTCATCTCTTTTTGAACCAATAGGGCAATCACTTTTTCCGCCGTTTTGTTTATTTCGCTATCAATCCACCCTATCGGGTTTGTGTGCGCCCTACGGGTTTTACAGAGTTCAAAATAAAATATTTAAAATATCGCTTCGCTCATTTTCAATATTCTATTTCTCACAAAGTGGCTTTAGGTTTTCTTATTTTTTAATGTTTCGTTTTTCAAAAAGGAGTTTTTTAATATGGCAATATTTCACATGAGTGCTCAGATGTTAACGCGCTCAAAAGGGCACACAGCAACAAAGGCAGCGGCTTACAGACACGCAGCAAAAATCACGGATGAAAAGACAGGCGAGATTCACGACTTCACACGGAAAAAGGGCGTTTACGCTTCCATGACACTGACCCCTGAGAACACGCCCGATCATCTCAAAGAGTCGCCAGAAGCGCTCTGGAACGCGGTAGAGAAATCAGAAAATCGGTCAAACTCTCAAGTCGCACGCGAGTTCAATATAGCCTTGCCTCATGAGCTGAGTGATGATCAAAAAGTCGCGCTGGCAGAAGAGTTTTGTCGTGAGCATCTCGTAAAGCACGGCATGATTGCCGACGTTGCTTTTCATGACTTCGACAGCGAAAACCCTCACTTTCATGTAATGGCCACAACGCGAAAAGTTGATCCCAACTCGCCTACTGGATTCAGTAAGAACAAGCCTCGCGAGTGGAACGACAAAGCTTTTTTAGAAGGGTTAAGAGAGGATTGGGCGAACACAGCAAACGACCATCTCAAAAAGGCCGGCATCGATGCGAGGATCGATCATCGTTCTCTTGCTGACCAACGCGCAGAGCTGGAAGCCATCGAAAATCCCACCGTTGAACAAAAGGCTCAGGCTATAGCTCTCGACCGCGACCCGACAATCCATAGAGGCCGATCCGGGAACCCAGAGCGTGAAGAACGCTTTTACACACTACACCAGGCAAAGCTGACGAAAGAGGAAGAAGCGAGGCTCTTCGGTCTGAATGAGAACACGCCAGCGGCTCCAGCGGCTGAACGTCCAAAACCATCGCCTGAAAAGACTACTCATACCGCCGAGAACGCGCCAGAAAGCGCTAAAACGGGCGGAGGGGCGCATATCTTAAAAGCAACACTCAACGAGCTAAGTGAAACAAATACGCAGCTATTTAACATGGTCGTTGATGATAGCTATCAAAGCACACCAGAATCGAAAGCGAGGCTCGAAGCAGTTAAAGAGCAGATAGGTTTGGATGATGGCACTAAGAAGCATGATGATAAAAATGACCAAACGCCAGCTGCAGGCCGCAGCAAAAAAGCGCCTGCCGCTAAGCCTGCTAGCACTACAGCCAGCACGATAGGCGACGATTTCCGCGACATCAAAG